>WBMV01002323.1:465159-663203 GCA_013396655.1 Campylorhamphus procurvoides | reverse complement strand
GCTCCCCGAGCAGGTGCCCGAGGGACGGGCGCCGCCACGACCCTTCCCTTCGCAATCCCTTTGCCAATCCCTTCGCAAAGGCCGTACGTGTCCAAGCGCTTCACGCTGCCAGCGAGCCGAAAGTTGGCTTTGGCTCCCCAAAGCTCGGCGAGGGGACGCAGCAGTTCCCGAGCGCCTTTCCCGAGCCCTGGAGCGGGGCCGCTGCCACAGGCAGAGGATCCCCGACAAGCAGGGAATGGCGCTGCCTAAACAAGCCCCAGGCCAGGACCTTGGAGTTTAGCTCGGCTGTCACCGCCCAAGGGGGATGTTGGCCGCAGAAGCCAAGGGAATTGCACAGCACGCTCGGTCTCTCCTCCACTGTATGACCCTGACAGGGCTGCAGGACCAGAAGCCTCCTTAGCTCCATAGTCTTACACCTAAACGAGCCCACGAGTGGTGGTGGGGTTTTGCCCGTAAATTTGGCCAAAATATTGCTTTCTTACACGTGTGGCATTAATTCAGCTGTACACAGAAGCACACGCTGGTTGTAAATGCAGCCACCACTGTAAGGTGTCATCCTTCCTCCAGCATCTGCCCCTACACTTTTGTTTTAGCTGACGGATGCTGCTGAGTGAAATACAGGTTTCCCCGCAGAGGGGCCCCTGTAGCTTGGCATTCTCAGTGTATTTGGACTGTGTGTACTTAGTTGGAGAAGGGGTCAGGATTTCATACTGAGGTATGGGGTTTTTCAGCATATTTATTAGTTTTCTGTTTTCTTTGGCCTATGGGATGCTTGCAAATTTAAATGTGGATAAGATACATATATTGTCTTAATGTATTCAAAAGTATCAGCACCCAGATATGAATCAGTTTTATTGAAGCGTGTTCTTAAGTCTGTATGATTTGGTATTTCAGTTAATTTTACAATATGCACAAAATGTAGTCCAGATAGAAGTATGATATCTGACAGCAGGAGAGAATTTAAGATTTGCCAGTTCTTCATACTCTTGTCAGATATCTGGAAATTATGCTTTGTTCTTTCAGCTTTGACTGTCATTTGCCATTAATCGTCAACAGCAACGTAGATCTTAAAATCAGGGTCTTAACATTTTTTATGTGAGGGAGTGAGCACACTAACACGTATGGCTTTTTTCTGCAGTTTAATAATAATCACAGTTAATGGCTCGGCAGCACTGCTAGAAGTAAACATTTGGATTTTTTCAGCTAACTAAACGGCTCTGACTCAGGAGCTACATAGGGTCACATACTGTAATGCTCGTAATATACACATAGAAACTTGCATCGGAATCAACAATAATTCAGCATGTCAGCAGATTCAAATCTACAGCTGGGGTAAATGAGTAGCTCCACTGGACCTTACTTGAGCTGAGAATGGAGCCTTAGAATCTCACACTGCTGGTGGGAAGGTGGTGTTGGAAACTGGTATGGGCAAGCATTTTACAAAGTGTAAGAATTGCAGAAGTGACCTGCACAGAATGATACTGAGACTCAAGACTAGTAACTATATCCTCTAGTCATGTGCTTACTATATAGACAATGAGTGAATAATAAAATCTACTATTAAATATACAGACTCTGAGAGAATAATAAAATCTAGTATTAAGTGTGATACTATTTGAATTTTGTGATTTCTCATAATTTTATATTTCTAGTGGACTAGGGGGTTTTTGTTGTTTTTAGCCACATAAAATAATGATTTAAAGTGCTGACTGAAATCTACTTATTCACCAGATTTTCTTTTTTCTTATGTTTTGAAAACGTTATGGCAGTACTTACTTCAAGCAGTTGATAATAGGTCAAATATAAAAATAATAAATTACAGTGTCTGATTACTGAATGAATATGAACTTCAATATTTCAGATTTCTCCTTGAATTTATATTTAAGGCTATTGATGAATAAATATTTCTAGAAATACGATTTTAATAGCTAAATTTTAATACAGGAATATTGTAGACAAAAAATTATACTGCTGTACTTTATGCATTGCAATGGACAAAAATTATAAGTTAACTAAATAAACTTTAAAAAAAATCACAACTATTTCAATTACTTGATGTGTATTTGCACAAGAATTATTGATTACACTAAATCATAGAAAACTGCAATCTCACTTATATTTCTGAATATGACTTTATCTTTCTGATAGAATCCATAATGTTCTGTTATAATGCTACTATGAAATATCATTTAAACAGCTAAAAGAATAATGCAAAATGTGTTTTAAATTAATTTCTTGAAAGTTGAAATCATTAATTTTTTCATGCTCAAGCAGCTTTATAAGAAAGGCAGTCCTGTGCCTTACAGGCACATTTTCATGTTTTGCCCGTTCAGAAGCTGCAGGAGTTTTGCATCCATTTTCTACAAACAGTTACCTTGTTTTGAAGTAGTGTTTCAAGAATTTAATGTTTTTTCAGCTTTTAACAATTGCCGTTTTTAAGCACACATTAGTTCATTTTGTGAACTGGATGTGTTTCATGGCTTTAGCTGCAGCACAATATCTTCACAGTTTTCCAGCAATACTGAACTGTGTTTTAAAACTAAAGGCATCATCTGATGCCAATGATTAGAGCTAGGAAAATTCAGCAGTTAAAATGCTACCATCCAGGTCTGACTTCTTCAAGAAAACAATCTTTTCAGATTAGTTTGGTTTTCTTTTTAAGAAAGGCAATTTCAGTGGCATTATTTTGTCACTTTTGCTTCCAGATTATCTGGGTTTCTTGAAAACACTTCAGTACATTTCAGTGGCTAAAAAGAGGCCAAGCTTGGGGCCATCGCTGCTGAACCGCAAACCAGTAAACATTTTGTTCTCAGTTTCTGTAAGGAAAGAAATTAATGTAAAGACTAATTTTATCCACTCCTCTAGTACACTATAAGTGGAATGAAGGGTTATATTTGGAAATGAAATTGAAAAGCAGTGTTTCCTTTCTGTCCTGAAACTTTTATAAACACATCCCATCTTGTTAAATTTGCTCTCCCAGCCTGTACTTGTAACTAGCATTTTAATTATTTTGTTCCTGTATTTTGACATTATCTTGTCAGACTCTTCATCAGCTCTTCATCAAATCATAATTTGAAAGTCAACCTTCCCCCAAAAATGCTGAAGAATTCCATTTTAAGCATGTGATATCTTGAAATTAATAATCACATTTTATAGATTCTTGCTAAGCCAGAGGTGCCTCAGTTTAATCAGGTAGAGACTGTTAAATATTTTCTGGTGCTAATCCAGTTTCAGTGGTTGATGAAAGACTGTGAAACTTATCCTAGATATGGATGTCAAAGCCTAAAATCTTTTGAAGTTTTCTTCAGTGATGAAAAGATATCTCTAAACCAGAACATAACAATTCAGCAAATGTAAACTCTTCTATAATGTAGTTGATAGGCTTGATCACAGTGTTTGGGGTACTCAGACTGACTCTCCTGTTACATCTGTATATTCTTTCTGTTGGATAATTCAGGTGTGGTTGAAAAGTTTTGTAGAGAAACAGGAAAAGAGATAACACAAAGGAGCAATTTGTACGTTCTCCTCTCCCCTGTGGAATTTAAGGAAATCTCTTCCTTGAAAAAGAAGGTGGAAATAGCAATTTTAAAAAGAAACTTTTGCCTTATGGCTGTCACTATTAATGTAATGGCAATAATTTAATTGCAGTAGTAAATACTAGAAGCTCAAAAAAGAGTTTGGCATTCACCTTTTAATTTCATGAAGAAAGGAGAGAAGTCTCTCAAATGAATTATATTAATATTTTCTTTTTTTTGATTTAGTCCTGTTTTTATCAGTTCTCAGGCCCAGTGTTGAAAAATGAAAAACAGGAAAAGCAAAATATTATAAATTATATTTGAAGCTTGGACTATTTGCTGATTTTAGGGTTTGCAATTTAAGCTTCAGTTTCATTTTTCAGGGCATTCTGTGTATCAGCTTTCTTGTGTATCAGGCTCTGAAGAACCTGTCTAAAGTCAGTTGACTTTCACAGTCCAAACACCATTTGCCTGTTGTGACTGCTTTGATTGCGTTCATGAAATGAATGTCATTCATACTAAATCATATAAATCACAGCTCAGCAGTCACTCGTACCTTTGGAGATACACCTCATGCACTTGACATGCCATCAACTAAAAGGATATCAGTTATACTGCTTTTGAAGTAATTTATTGCAGGATCACATTGATATATATGTCCATATATATACTGTATTTAATTCTTTAAGAGAAAATTGTTTATTGTAGGTGTTTTCGATTCAATCTATTAAAATGAATAAATAACACAAAAAGTAATTACTCTCGATACCCACTTTGTCTGTGTTCATGATGTTTACATTATTTGTATTCTTCTCCTGGATCTAATACACCCATTTAATGCCAGTGATATTTCCTCCCCCAAATTCCAGAAGGAACAGTGTTTCAGATGTCATGATTACATACAAACCAGAAGGAACTTCTGGAACTGCCACTCTGAACAGCTAATCCAGACCTGACAAGAAGACCTCCTTCTTTCAGAAACTTTCACAAACCTAGACAGTATTCTGAAAAATACCTGTTGTCTGTCTTCCAAAAAATATATTTTATGCAAATGTGTTACAAAAAGGGAAGAAAGGAGAGTGCAAAATTTAATGGCTTTCCCTGGGATCTTACTTTAATGAAAACTGGTCTAATTAGCATAACATGTTTAATACTAATGGCCACCAACAGAGAACTCAAAAGATTAATAGATAGATATGTATTGCTAAACTGCCAGCTTTTTAATTTATATTTATCAGGAAGAGTAGATCAGAGTTGTTGACCACAAGAAGGCCTCAGCCTGATGGTTAGTTTTCCTTCACTTTGTTATTTCCATGAATGGTAGCAACACCTCTTAGCCTCTCCAGAAGATACATTAATTTCGATCTCCCAGATGGGCCATGTTTTTAACTCATTGACTTCTTCAGTCTGAAAGAAAGCCATAGAAATCTGATCTGTAACAGTATTTTTCCTACATCTTCATTGATTTTCTTCAGGTTAAGCCAGCTCTGAAACACAAAATGGTGTGCTACAGGGTGGCCTTTTTAGCTATACAACTTTTCACCGTTTTTCTGGCTGTGGCTACAGAGGAAAATGGGTGACCACAATTTGAGATATCCACTTCTGAAGCAAAAAATTAATCTCTTGCTGGTGTTTCTGATTGTTGCTAATCCTCAGCTCTCCTAAAGCAGAGGAGGAAGTAGTCATAAGGCCACTGTAAATGAAAAATGCCTGCTTCTTGGCTGGTGCAGCCTGGATGCCCTGTGAATGTACTAAAAAGAGGGACATACATGCATATTTGTTAACATTAAAGCCAGTTAGACAAGTGGTCACATGATCAGGCCAAAACCCATAAATACAGTTAATTACATTTTTTTAATTAATAAATGTTAGGTGATAACAAGTGGGGTGCCTGCCTGCCAACTTCTTTGCCCCAATGCCCCTGATGATGGACTTCAGCAAACTAAATTCAAAGAGAGCCAACAAAGTAACAGACGGGTTAGGTTTCAGATGAGGTAAATGGATTCTTGATTACTTAAATCACACTTCTTTTGACAGAAGCCAAGCCATAACATTATTGTACATGGGGACATGATAGAAAACAGAAGAATGGCCACTAAAGTGAAGCAAAAATTTAAAGACTGATTTCCAAGTGTATGGAATACACCTATACTAGTAAGAGTCATCATTAAGGCTCAAAGTTGGTGTGTATTCTGCAGTCAAGAAGACAAGAGGGGAAAATTAAGTAATTTTTATTTATTTCTTTTACCATTGTAAGCAATAAGGGAGTTTAAAAAGGGAACAGTTCAGGTAAAATACAAATAATTGCAAATAGGCTGTAATCAGAATGTATTTTTTCAATTAAGATTTTCAGAAATTGTTTATTACACAGTCACCTGAGAATGAACTAATATAATTTATGCCAAACAGTTTACCACAAATGGTTCCTCAGTGATTCACCATCTTCAGTAAACAGGCATAAAATTATTTTTCCTCAAAATTATGTTAAGAAATTAACAAGCTAGTACAAACTACCAAGTGTGGGTTGCATAGAGTTCAACTACTTATTTTTTTCTGGAAAAAAAGTAATTGAAAATGTTAGGTTTGTGTTAGTGAAGAATAAGCACTCTGGAGAATAACAGCATTACTCTTCAGTTTGCACCATTGCAGAAATACTTGCATTTCATTTGAGTGCACAGAAGTCTCTCTGAATTTGATTCTCTGTCATGCTTTCTGCAAATTTGCAAATATCTTTTTTTAAACAGCAATAATAAGCAAAATATAAACCCGTCTGACACTCTTTCAGGTTTTATTGAGAATCAGTAGTTTTCCGAAGGTACCTAAATGAAAAAGATTTTTTTTTTTTTATTTGCTGCTGGTGCAGCATAGAGGAAGGAAAAGTACTTCTTCAGGGAATATGGTGAAGTACAGGAATTACTAAATCCTTTTCCTTTTGGCTAGTTTACTGCAAATTTTATTCTTAGGAATGTAGTTTCAGGTTTGGGGATTTTTTTAATATCTTGCTATATGTAGTGTATAAAAAAAAGGTCAAACATTAATTATCCATTGAGCTAAAAATTATTTGAATAGCTTAGAAACATTTTGCCTTCTGGGGATGATAACATTTGCAGTTTCAAATGCAATTAAGTGGAATTGGTAGTTTACAGAGTGAAAGACAGTGTATATTCTTCTTTGAATGTAAAACAATACCAGTAAGTATTGCTTAAAGAAATGTAACTTTGACCACAGTTTTGTAAATAAACAGCTGCTGATACAATCTTTTTCTTCTCCTACAGAACAAACACTCTGTCTTCAAACAGTGCTTGACACAAAGGAACATAGTGAGGGTGTAATGCTTCAGGTTAATAAAACTAGAGGATAGCAGCGGTAGCTGTAGCCTCGCACAGAGGCAAGATGCTGCTCTCTGCTGTAAGAAACTGCACCGGAGCCTTAACATAAGAATAACCACATTGACTGTGGAGTCAGGAAGCCATCTCGAGTTCTCTTCATCCACGCCAACCGCTGTGTAAGCCTGTTGTTAAGAAGTAAGTAAGTGTATGTTCTACTACAGCTAGTAGTAAATAAAGCTTTAGTAAATGGAGGTGCAATGCTGATTTCCTAGACACACTGAAACTACCTACCTGAGCTTACATAGAGTAACTTAACTATGACAAAGCTGAGAAAAATATCTGTTTTAAGCTGAATATCACATCTCTTACATCAGCACAAATACAATTACAAGAAAGCTCACACCATAAAAACACAGAGTGAATCATAATACCAATGCAAGATTTTTTTGGAGGAACATATAGTGTGAGCTGACACTTGGAAAACAGAAGTCGGCTCCGAAGTCTCTCACTGTTATCTCAGGTATTGCAAATAGACATTTTGTATTTAGGCTACCCAGCCAGAATATTGGCAAAGGTCAAGTTTTGGTTTTCAGTGTACAATTATGTACTTCATAGTAAATAAGGTTGCTATGATGTTTTTTAAGTACCTTCACCAGGGTATGAGCTACAGCTCCTTAATACCACCAGTGATGCACCAGTTTCCAGCAGTACTATGGAACAGTTCCCTTGGAGCAGGTCAATAGCCTCAAACTGCTGCTTGTTGCCATCCTGACTGATGGCACTTTGCCAGTACAAACCAACTACTTCGTGCTGCCATAAAACAGCATAGAGAGAAATACAAAATTGCTGTTCAGAGGCAGCTCTTTGCCTAGAATACTGGCAGGTGCATGCTTTTTCAGATTTTTTTTTTTTCTGGTAATACATGGATACTGAGTGCTGCCATGCCTTGTAGAGTGAATAAAAATATGCTTATGCTTGACATCAGGATAACTTTTTTCAGCACGTTTTTCACACTGGTCTAGAGATATTTTCTGTTTTAAAAGATGTGTTTGCAGAACTCCAGCATTCTTCCTACTTTTGATGATATAGTGATATCACTAGGCCTACTCTTGTCTGCAAAGTGATCTGGAAGAAAATAAGAACAGGAGAAAGAGAAAAAAATCTAAGCATGTAAAGAGTATGGAAAACTGAGCTTAGATAAAGGGTATGGAAAACTGGGCCTAGATGCAGTTTTTATGGGGGAATTCTTAGACTACAAGTCATTAAATGGAAGGCATATGCTCATTGGTGCGCTCAGCTGTTCTGCAGTGCTACAAGTAAGCAAAACAGCTGTAAAGCTAGCTTAATTCTCCAGTTTAGTTACATTTATGACATCTTTACAATACCAGTGCAGAGCAACGCAGCTGCAGAGAAGGATCCTAACAAGAGCTTTTTAGGCTTTATTTGGCATTCTTTAGTCAGGTAAAAGTTTGCCAGTTGGTCTGAGATTAAAGTTCCCTGAGTGGCCTCTGAAAATTAAACAAAATTATACCATAGAACACTGTAATGGGTTGTCCCTGGCTGGATGCCAGGCACCCACCAAAGCCACGCTATTATTCGCCTCCACAAGTGGACAAGAGAGAGAAAGTATAACAAAGGCTTCATAAGTTAAGGACCATGAGAGAACACTCACCAAATACCATCATGAGCAAAACAGACTCAACTTGGGGATATTCACTGAATTTATTACTCACAAAATCAGAGCAGGATAATGAGAAATCAAGTAATTCTTAAAAACACCTTCCCCCCCCCCCCTCCCTCCCCCCTAGNTCCCTCCTCCCTGAGCTCTACCTCCTTCCCCCCGCCCCCAGCAGTGCAGGGAGACAGGGAATGAGGGTTGCAGTCAGTTCATCACATGTTTCTGCAACTTGTTGGGAAGAAGAGTCCTTCCCCTGATCCAGTGTGGGGTCCCTCCCTCAGGAGACGGTTCTCCATGAACTTCTCCAACACGAGTCCTTCCCACAGGCAAGAGTTCTCCACAAACTGCTCTAACATGACTCACTTTTCCACAGGGAACAGTCCTTCAGGCACAGGCTGCTCCAACATGAGTCCCCCACAGGTCACAAGTCCTACCAGGAAACCTTCTCTAGTATGGACTTCTCTCTCCATGGGTCCACANGCCACGCTATTATTCGCCTCCACAAGTGGACAAGAGAGAGAAAGTATAACAAAGGCTTCATAAGTTAAGGACCATGAGAGAACACTCACCAAATACCATCATGAGCAAAACAGACTCAACTTGGGGATATTCACTGAATTTATTACTCACAAAATCAGAGCAGGATAATGAGAAATCAAGTAATTCTTAAAAACACCTTCCCCCCTACCCCTCCCTCCTCCCTGAGCTCTACCTCCTTCCCCCCGCCCCCAGCAGTGCAGGGAGACAGGGAATGAGGGTTGCAGTCAGTTCATCACATGTTTCTGCAACTTGTTGGGAAGAAGAGTCGTTCCCCTGATCCAGTGTGGGNTGGGAAGAAGAGTCCTTCCCCTGATCCAGTGTGGGGTCCCTCCCTCAGGAGACGGTTCTCCATGAACTTCTCCAACACGAGTCCTTCCCACAGGCAAGAGTTCTCCACAAACTGCTCTAACATGACTCACTTTTCCGCAGGGAACAGTCCTTCAGGCACAGGCTGCTCCAACATGAGTCCCCCACAGGTCACAAGTCCTACCAGGAAACCTTCTCTAGTATGGACTTCTCTCTCCATGGGTCCACAGTCCCTGCCAGGAGCCTGCTCCAGCACAGGCTTCCCACAGGTTCACAGCCTCTTTTTGGGGCATCTACATGTTCTGACATGGGTGTCCTTCAGAGGCTGCAGATGCACCTCTGCACCCCCGTCAACTTCTATGGGCTGCAGAGGGACAGCCCATGGTCTGCACCAGGGGCTCCCCTTCCTCCAATGACCTTGGTGTCTGCAGAGTTGTTCTCACTCCACTCCTTCTCTGGCCACAATTACTTCTGTGCAGTAACTTTTTTCCTTCTTAAATATGTTATCCCAGAGATGTTACTATCATTCCTGATTGGCTCAGCCTTGGCTGAGCATGTGACTCTTAATCCCAGGGTCATGTGTTCATGTGCTATATTTGGTTCCAGAAAGTACTGTGGTAGGTTCACTTTGGTTGGACACAGGGTGCCCACCAAGCCACTCTATCACTCCCCCTTCCCAGCTGGACAGTGGAGAGAAAATAAGATGGAAAGTGGCTTGTATGTTGAGATACGGCAGTTTATTAAAGCGAAAGTAAAAGTTCACACATGTGCAAGCAAAGAAATAAAACCCAATAATTTTATTCTCTACTTTCCATCAGCAAGCATTGCCCAGCCACTCCCTGGGAAGCAGGGCTTCAGCATGAATGGCACTTGCTTGGGAAGGCAAACATTGAACATAACGAATGATCCCCAAGCCATTCCTCCTTTCCTTAGCTTTTACATCTGACTGATGTCATATAGGATGGAATATCCCTTTGGTTAATTTGGGTCAGCTGGCCTGGTTTTGTCCCCTCCCAAGATCTTGCCCACCCACAGGCTAGTGTGTTACCAACCCATTTGTACCTATCAATGCAAAGCACAGCACTGTGAGGGCTGACATGGGAAAATGAACTCCATCTCAGCCAGAACCAATACAAACATGTGTCCATAAATGCGTGTCCTTTAAATGGGTTTTTGTAACATTGTATTTTGAGCAGATTAATCCAATTTGGGTGCTCTGCGAACTCAGCACTCTCGCTGATTTCAATAATTGCCAGGATTGTACTTGCCTATTTTTTTTACAAAGAATTAAATTGATTTTTATTTCCAAAATAAATTTAACAATTACCTTCTGCCATAATTATTACACTTGTGACTTCTGTGTGTGGATGACAAATCTTCATTTGCTCTTAGCTACAAGCCTGAAATATGGCCCTAAAATACATCTGTTTGTGTAAAGATCCACAGGCATCAGTACCTGCATGTAGAGTTCACAGCCTTACTGCTTTTCTGTGATTCCCAGCATAGAGGACAACTTGAAATAGTTATCTTTTTTTCTTTTTTCATCTGTTCTTTGTGAGTCAGTTGCCTTTAGTAGACCCAGCAGCATCTGGTTGTTTTTTTTCAGAATGAAACTCTCCCTTTTGATCTCCTAGGCTAGCTCTGTACCTACAAGGATAATGTGAGACGTAGTGATGGGTCTGAGAACTGGAGAAATTCTACACATCAGGTGCTTACAGCTAAATTCTTTTCTCTCTAAATGTAGGATGATCTAATCAATCCTCACTGTCGGGGACAAACCGTGACATGTACCAGCCTTTGGGCTGTGTCCAGAAGAGTGCTTGTTGGCTTGGACCAGAGCTGTTGCCTGTTAGTGTCATGCTATAAACAGAATTGTTATTATTATTACACTGCAGACTTTGTGCCTGGCCCCAGGTTTAGCATACCATACGTGTAGCTGTGGAATAATGCAGTAATGACTGTAGGCCACTTGTCAGTGGGGCTGAAAGTTGAGTCCTTAACAAGAAGTTGCATGTCAAAATTAGAAAAGCTCAATTATCAGACTTAACATGGTAAATATCAGGTTTGTTTCTGGGTTTTATTTTATGCTTCAACTAGGCAGGACCAGGGTCCATAATATGAATCTCCTCTGTCCTTGGAGGCTGTCCTTATCACTAACCTACAATATCAGCTGTTTGTGCTTTCTCTTTGAAGTCCTGAATCATGCTCTGTTTGCTACAGCAACAGTATTTCAACAGGCAGAATGGGAAGTAGACACCTCTTCTTGTCCACAGTCCACATGCTTTTGGGAGATAGGGGATGCAATCTACAGCCCCAAAATTTAATGTGAAAATGATCTGAAAATCTGTCTCCTGGGACAAATGTACTCACCAAAAAAGTATCATATGGAATAATAAGTAAAAGTACCAGTTGGCCATTGGACATACAGTCTGGTCCACAGGCTTTGCCCTGTGCTTCAGCCATTGTAAATAATTATTTTTCATTAGTTCATTGTTTTGCCATGGTGTTGTTTAGACAAACAAAAGTATCAGTTGCGGAACTAGACTGTTGCCAGTTTTTAAACAGAGCACAGAATTACATTGTCTGACACTGAAAGAGTTCCTTGGTGTCAGGGAGCAAGCACAGAATAAGAAATGTATTATATCTTCCATGAAGCAATTTAATTTCAAAATCCAATTTTTCCTTGCTCCGATGGAAAACAGTAGTGCAATAGAACAGCAACAAAATTAAACTTGCAAGCAAATGATTACAGGTCTGAGCATAAACTTGTGGGAGAATGTGTTGTATGTGTATCTACAGCTGTACATACAAAAGATCTGAATTCCCCTAGCAGCAGTGTCTGGATATGAAGTTTTGATTTAGATTGTGTACCTCTGGGGACACTGTTCCATGTGTATATAAAACTGAATTTAGTAATTAAATGGCAACTTCTGCATTTTGTGTCCATGATAACCTACTCATAACAAAGTACAAAGTGGGGTTTGGAAATTCTGTCTTGAAGATTCGGTTCCAGTTTTCCAGTCCTAGCATTTGTCTGGTAGCCTGAACTATGCAACAAGTGAGTTTGCTGTATTATGCACAGAAAAAAGTCTGCCTGAACCTATTAGAGGTGTCAACTGCTATATGCATCAGTAGATGATTATGCAGTTTTATGCAGCATTACCTATATTCTGGCATACCATAAATAACCTGGAACCAAGTATGTGCATTAATATCACAAATACTGTTTTTCCAGTATCAACCCTAATTTCTCTATTATCTGCTTGAGTCAACAAATCTATGTACAAATGAACAGGAAAACCTCTTCTTAGGATGTTTCCTGAAAACCATTGTTCCAAGCATATAGATCATTTTCCTAATCTAAATGAAATTTTAATACTTTTTCAGTATGTGAAGAGCATTGAGTGATCCCAAATATTCCTCAAATCTTTAAAGTTTAGTAAGTGTCTGAAAATTATTAGAGAAGTTCTCATCCTGTACCTATGGAAAAGACAATGACGATACCTAGGATACTTTGCTGATAACTAACTTTTCCACTCCGTAGTTCTTTGTCCCCTTAGAAAATACATCAGTAGATTTTATTGGGTAGTTTCTAATAACTTGCAGTAGTTTTTTTTACTTGACTTTTCCTTGTAGAGACAAACAATCAAAACTACTAGTATAACTTAAGAGCTAAAATGTCCATGACATCTTTTGTGTTTCAGAGACTGGGGCCTTTTTAGGTGATACAGTTCTATAAATCAACATGATCAGAAGTTAGTGAGATATAAGTTTAGTACACATTCATGTCTTGCATTTCTCATTAATAAAGTTTGTGTTTGAAACTGATCTTTCTTCTTACTCAATTTTAAAGTCTGTAGGCAACAAAAGAATGAGGATAATTTTTGAATTTTGTAGGATTAGTTGCAACCTCATCTATTACCTTTGTAAACCAATATTTTCACTATGTAATATGTTAAATAAGTACATCTTACCTTTCACAAGATGTCTTCTCCCATCATCATCACATAGTTCATAGTGGAGCAGAAGGACAAGAATGCTGGAAAGGTGTTCTTGCGAATACGTGCTACAAAACTATACCACTCTCTACCTTCTATATCTTCTTGCTTTTGTGGACAGCTCAACTACATTTTGGTAAAATAGTGCTAGAATGTAATTAAGGAATGTGTTATTTCTTCTCCTGTGAACAGATGCATAGCCAAACACCAGCAACTGTATCAGTGCGTGATGTATTGCACTGCTGGAAGAACAATTGCAGTTGTTAAGAAAAAGCATGTGTTTTTCTTACTGAGTTATCGAAAAGCTTTATTTGTAGGGTGAAACTTTTTTTAAACATGACTTTAACCACATTAAGTTTTGTAAACTAAAACCAATGTAAATTTAATGGTGCTTTTGAAGTTTTCTGGAGTCTTAACTGTATGACATACATTTAGTTAAAAGGAAGTGATTTGGTTCGAATTCGAAATGTGTAGAGATCTCTAAGTTTAAGTCACTACCTGACGTGTGGGTGTCTACATACTCAGAAAAAGCAGTCTGGGGACCCAAACAATGTAACAATCCTCAATTACCTGCACAAAGAGGTGACAGCAATACATGCTCTGTCTTGAGACAGTCTGAGGTACAATAGGCCAGATTGGATGGGGCTTAGAGCAACCTAGTGGAAGGTTTCTCTGTCCATGGCAGGGATATTAGAACTAGAGGATTTTCAGGGTCCCTTCCAACCCAAACCATTTTATGATTCTATGATTCTGTGATTTCATGAATCACGGGAAAGAGTCAAAAAGAGGAAAGAAAAACAAAAGGAGAAGTTCCCCCGCTCTCAAGGCACCAATAACACCCTACCTTGCTCCTAGTTCCACATAACTGCAAGCTGAAGATGCTGGAATATCTAATAGGGACAGGAGCCTGTAAATCTTTGGAGTCTCTGAGGCACAACCTCCATGGGCTTGGCATTCACTGCACTTGATTGTCAGAATTGCCTTGAGGGGTGTGAAGCGCTGAGCATGCATGGAAGCAAATACAGATTTTAGGGAAATGGAATTTCAGAAAAGACCTTAGACATTCATGTACAAAAAATCTACTTATTTTCTAAAATTGAGGGGGATTAATTCTGATATAAATTCATTAAAAAATAATTAAAAAACCAGAATGGTTCTTAATTTCTTCTGAAATAAGCAAAATGGAAAGTGCTTCAATCCTTTCATACAATCTAGTCCTTTTTTTTTTTCCCTGTGCACGTACATTGATGGCTTTAGCACTTATCAGATCTTTACAAACAAGCGTCTAGGCATCACAGAACTACAGTAAAATTGGTAAGAGAAATCATGATCCTAGATTTGTGGACAAGGTAACTGACTGAGATACATACTAAGACCAAATCATTGACCTAAATTCTCCACACATGCAGGCATACTAAGTAAGTTATCAGGACTGAAAACTTCAAGATATTATTTTAGGTCTGTGGAGGTAGTTGCACAAGTATGGAAACACTAAGTTAATGTTTAGTTTCCAAACATTTAAAGCATGCATAGTAATATTTATTTGTCTGAATGTGTTTAAAGACACTAAAAATTGTTTATTTTTTAGAATTTTTCTCCATGAGACAAAGTTATCTTTTTCAGCAGATTTGCCTTTTGCTTCTTTTAGAAGCAGAGTTACTTCTGGGCTAAGAAATTTCCATTTAATAATGCATGAATTTTCCTTTTATGAAGCTAGATAGTTTTTCCATCACTTGTACTTCAGTATTTCTGAAACCAGGTGTTAATTTTCAGGGGGATAGGAGGTTTCCAAACAGCTGCCAGGACTAATACAGCAGCCAGCAGTAAACGCTGAATAAGCTTAGGTACAAAATCTATACCATCTGGTTTCAGGAATCCTCAGCCAAAAAATGTGAGGCCAGTTCCTTTCATGTCCAGAAATCTTCCTGTTCACTGGGATTTGTGAAGTGGATGTTACCTTTGCACTACCTTTTAATTCACAACTCAGAGGAAGATTCAAATAATGGTCTTAAGAAAACATTGCATAACTGTAAAACAGGAAACTAAGTAATGTGCTCAGGTTTCATAACAAGAAAGATGAACACTATTTGACAAGCTCAGATTAGAGTCCTTGCTCAGCCTTACAGTAGGCCAGTTTTCCCAGCTTTTTTCCCGAAAGTCGATGATAGCTGCCAGTGCTCAACGTGGAAGAATGGTCCCTCAGAAGAATGATCTCTCTAGATCAGTAAGTCAATGAGGAGATACAAGATGAAGCCTTTAAGCTTTGATTTAAGACCAGGGAAATAAGGAATGAGGTCTGCCTTGGCTGCCAGTGAGGAAATACTTCTGGTTCCTTAGGTGTCTAAAAAGATCAACTATGTTCTAAATAATGTATTGCTTGTACTGAAATTTTTGATAAAAGAGTGGCTTAAAAGTGGCTTAGTTCAAAGATGTGAGTTTGAAGGTATAGATATAGCTTGAGCCACTCTGGAGATAGCCAAGAACATCCAAGCCACAAAACTCCCACTGAAGGAGTGTGGAAGAAGAGCAATTTTGAAAGTCCAAGTAATTTCAGCCTCTCAGGCAGTCATTTACAGCTACATGTAATTCACAAGATCACTGTTTTATGAAAACTGTGAAGATACCAAGCTATCATCCCATCTGAAGAGTCATTAATATCTCTTAGCTTTTTATTTCTAGGTTATGTATGGAAAATTGCATACCATAAGAAACCATACAACCCTATTTTTCTTTTACTATCATCACTGCTTTCAACACACTGATTAAAGCATTACCTTAACTGGATGATTAAGCCCTTTTGAGCAGGGACTGACATTTTACTGTATTCAGCCAGCACAGAGTATTATGATTCCCCAGTCCACAGGCACCATCACAATGCAAATAAAGCAGCAATGATAGTGCTGTGCATTCCTGGTAACCATGAATTTGTCTACACTGTTATATAGCAAGACTGCCCTGAGCTCTGTAGAGCAAGTTAGAAAAGCTCTATCATCTGATCTAGTAGTAGGTTTAATTGGAGACAGACACCTTTAAAGATGGGAAGATACGTGCAGATCACATGAGAGCAAGAGAGAAAAAAAACCTGTAATTTTAAGAGCCTGGTGTTTTCTTTCATCACTGATCTCCAGAAAAGTTGATGTTCTGAGGATTCATTTTGACTCTGCCAGGGTTAGTAGTCAAAAGGCAAAATATGTTTTTTATATCTGTGTCTAATAGCAATAAATTGTGATCCTTCTGATCCTATGCATTGCAACAACATTTGATCATAGGTTCTAGATGGAGGGCATTCTGAATTAATAACTTCACGTAACTAGACTATTTTATAGTGCAGTGTAAATAATAATTTCAGTACAGACAGTGATTTTGCTATGTTCATGCCGTAGAATAATAGTGCTACTATAAATCCCAAGATATTGCTCGATGTACTTTGAGAGAACTTAAGTCACCTTAAAAAAAATTAAAAGGCTGTGGTCCAAAGTTCCACTTATCTCTGAATGTATGATAAATTGTTGATCCACAGATAGCCTTCTGTATTGCATCCATGAAGCATTTGTAAGTGATAACTTAGGCAAGTGTAGCACACTGATATTTTTCACTGACCAGACATTGGCTAACTGACCATTAAATTTCAGAATAGTATTTCCTCACTGTGGAAGCTGTAATCTCCACACATTAAAAGTAAGACTAGTCCATTGACTGCAAAACCACTTAAAGAACAGACATGCCACAAAGTTAAACCCAACCAACAGGCTTTCCTGTAATTAATTTTCATCTATTTACTTATTTATTGTATTTATTAAGACCTTCCTATTTAACTATTTCTGATATTATGAAAGGTTCAGGGACAAAATAATAGACAAAAAAAACATAAGTCTTTATTTCACATTATATGGTCTAGCTCCCAAAATTCACAAATCACTTTTGATACCAGAGAAAATATTTCAATGAAAGGAAGTACATTCACAGGCTCTATCCAAGAAGGAAAAATAGCAGAAATTTTATCACACACTCTTCTTCAGTGTTAACAGCCAGAGGGAATATACTCTGGAAATCAATTTTCTTTTATGGGAACTTGATGTGGGTAGTTGCTTGATGTGTTCAGCTTCTGTGTGGCCCAGATTCAACAAGACACTTAAAAGTGTGGCTGGCTTTATTCATGTGGGTATTTAGGTATGTGCTTAAGTACCTTGTTGAATTGGGGCTTATATTAGGTCGTAAGTATTTACTGGGTCAAGCATCCAGGCTAAAAATTTCTCTGTTTTTCCTAGTAATACCGCAGACAACCCCAGTCTCACAATACATTTGGAAGCACTTGCAGGGAATTTATCAGGTGATGTTGCCCAAGGCGACAGAGAATATATTCTTGTTATATTGGAGAAACATATTAATTTGTTTCCTCAGCACAGACTGTGCAGACTGCTGAGAGGATCTACATGGGCCAAACTTCAAACATACCACGTAATAGAGTAACATTTTTAAAAAATATTTATGTTACTGCAGTATCCAGCAGTTGAATCTAGTCTTATGCCCTATTGAATTAGGCCATAGAGAAGTTTGAGGTCTCTGCTCCAACTAACTTATGTTCTTAAGAAGCACTGCATGCCAGGGACTAAGTAATTGGAGAGCCATACATTTGCCACAATGAAATACTTACCAAGATAAATCAAAAAGCAGATAATTTAGGAAGGAAAAATAAAGTGCATGACTGTTTTTTTCTTCCTGAAACTCTGGCTATTAGCCCAGACATTAGTCTATCTAACCCACAAATGAGTAAGTTGTTTAGGAAACACAATGATTCCAAGCATTGAGGGAGTATCACTGAGCAAAATTTTTCTATTGTCTTAGAAGAGAAGATGGGATTAAGATGCTCTAGTCTGCTCTTCAGCCCTCTGTTATTGAATTCTAACTCCCTGGCACCTTTTAGACACAGAGGTATGAAGGTATATGTTGTTCAAGACCCTGTAACAGAAGAGACAATGACCCTTGCAGCTGCTGGCTGTTTAAGGCCCCATTAGGAAGCCATAGTCTGTCTGGGAAAACTTGTATCTTGGCCAAGCTTTGACAGTGTTTGAAACTCATACTTACTGAAAGTGAACCAGGTTCCCTTCCCTTCTCTACCACAGTGTACATTGTCACTGCGTTATCCACATTATCCCACTCTGTGCTTATTGTCCTGTCAAAAGCACTTCCAAAACCTTGAATTAGTGCTGTTTCTGCCTAAAAGATTGTTATAGTTCAACCTAATCAATCTGTGCATATAGAGGAGCCTGTCAGTGCATGTATGGCTATAACAGAGCCTGAGCACTTTGGAAATTAAAACTAGGAGGTATGAGAAAGAGCTGCAATTCCCAAGGAGAGTAGGACAGAACCTGGAGCAGAATTCCTTGTGAAAACAAGTCTTACCAGTTCCATTGCTAACTTACTGCATAATTATCTTCCTTGACTTGCTTTTGTTCAGCTGTAATCAACAAAAGTGTTTCTCAGTGTCTGGGGTTTGCCTCAACATCAGGACTTGAATCATTTGTTTTCCAGAGCAAACTATTTTATGACTGATTGCTTCTAAGTCATCCAGCAAGGCTGAATGTTGGTCTTGTGAGTTGCTGTGGTGTTTTTTTCTGGAACCAAACCACTCCATCCCCCCTCACCCCCTAATCATAACAGCATAATTTTAACTTTGTGAATTGTCAATCTTCTGATTTTCATTCAGACTTTCTGTAAATTTTAATTCAGAGTGTCAGTTCATATTATAGGGTTAATTTTCATCTTGTTGGTATGAAAAATCTTTGCTGTTTCAAAAAAGCCACAGATACGTTTGTTATGGATTTTAACAGTAGTTAGGTACTTTTAACATTAAAAAAAATATTGGAGTCTATTTGAGCAGTTTCTTTTTTTTAGAGTAAATTGAATACAATTTTGCAAAAGGGGAAATCATAACCAGCTTAGAAAAACTGCCTTACATCTCATCCATCTTCACTGTGTTTTTTTTCACTAACGGGATCTGTATATATTTTGAACTCTAAGATTACTATAAACTGTGAACATCTCTTGAGGAGAGGAAACAGAGAGAAATGATATGATAGAACAGAAAAATAATGAAGTTGAAAATTAGGCCAGAAGATTGAAATCAGGACAGATTTAAATCATTCTTTGCTATTTTGTTCATCTGGCTTGTCTGATAAACTACCAAGCAGGACAAAGTTCAGGACACTTGATATATTGCATGTTAAGACTTTGTTGTCATAAGGTGAACTCCTGTTCTCCAGCTTGCTCTGCTTGTCTCCCACACTTGTTGTTTTAATACAGAGGAAAGTTCAACTCCCCCTGCTTAACTCCAGTACCTCTTAATGAGGGAACTGTAACACTATCCAGTCATCTCACCACACGGCAATCAGAATTTCATTGCTTTGCACAGCTTGACTTATGTCAAAAAGGATGGTTAAAATTCACCCAAGTCTTGGAAACCTCCTCTTGAGTTAAACAGATCACATCTTAGCTACAGGAGGATTTTTTGTTTGATTGGTTTGGTTTTTAAATGGTCAAAGGGCAAGAAGTATTATTTGCAGAAGCTCTTTCACATACCTGATTCTTAGGACACTGGCATCAGCAAGATGATTTATGCATCATATAGTTAAAGAGACACAAGCAATAGAGTTTCATGTGCCAATAAAAAGAAACACCATTTACAAGAAAGTCTGATCATACAAAATGGATCCTTCAGCCTATTGTGCTTAAGATCTTAGAATATCCTAATAGATTATCTTTGACAGCATGGGCTTTACATTTACAAATGAGCTAAAATCAGAGCAGAAGGCTCAAGGCCAATAAATTTGAATCATGGGAGGCAATGTTATTTATGGATAGCAGCACTTGAACCACCATTTCTGAAGCCTTCAGAACAAGCCTCACTGAGGGTTCACGCATATGGTTATTGCAGTTGTTGCAGGAGAAACAACACAAGAAAGCATTTGTAGGGACTTAACGTATGCTTACTGTAGCTCAAGTTGTACGTTCCAAGAGTTTATAGACATATTTGTTTTTTTTTTCTCATTTGTTGCTTCATTGAAACTGAAAACTCTGTTAAACTATGAAATTATTATATTGCATTACAGGAAGCCTTCACGTTTATAGAAACAGAAATGTGTTTGTGATAGAGGAGTGAAAGATTCTTATTATCCCTGAGTGATAGTGCTAGGGATATTTTACTGTGTAAATAGAGTCAGCACAAGGAGATTACATTTAACAATGGTGGCTCTACATCTATAAAAGATTAATTATCTAGAAAAAGTGTAAATTGCTTATAAGCAACAGCCCAGCACCATATTTTTAAATGGTGGTTCATTTAAAGATCATGTAAAGGTACAGGGAATGACTGAGTAGGTCTGTCTTCTTTATTCTGGAAAATGGACCACCAAAGGGAAATATGAGGAGTTTACAGAATCCTAAGAGGTACAGAGATAGACAGGGATCAGCTGCTCACTGTTTTCTCCAGTGCAAAACCAGGAAGGCATCAAGTGAGGACTTCATATTGTGATCCAAACAAATGTGACAGCATGAGTATTCTTGCAGTATGGGCAGTACTGGTTGTTGTACATGGATGGGTTTGAGGGGACAGTACATCAGTTCATGGAAGAAAAATCCATCACAGGTTACCGAATACATAGAAACTACACCTGATTCAGGAACTCTCTCAGCTGGTGATAGCATAAAACTGGGAGTCTTTAGAGCATACTCCTTTACTTGCTCTGTTCTTGTTTTTCCTTAGCCATCTGCATATGCCCTCACTGGATTTCCCCTTACAAACCTATTCTAGTTTGTGTCTAATACCAGCTACCCAGCTAGAGTAAAGGATTATGAAATTAAAAAAATCAACAAAAAATATTAGGAGGCATCAAAGAGGAAGAAAGTCAAGGAGTCAAAAGCAGAAAAAAGTAGAACATGTGAGTGGGGCAGAGACATGCCAACAGCATCACCACTCTTTCAAGACATCCGGCTCAAAACACCCAAGGAGAGAATTGGTATTGCTCAGTTGTGTTCTTCCCAAATGGAAGGGACAGAATGAGAGAAAACCAGATCCCATCAAGTTTCCTTCCCTAGTATCTGTGAACAGCCAGCATAGACAAGGCCAGGAGGAGTTTGACAGTAAGGTCTTGTGACCTTGTGTGTCCTCAGGTGTGAAGGTTGTAAATGAGAAGCTGAGGAGAGAAATGCAGCCACAACCTCAAGGACTGAAGGACGCAGAATGGCAGGATTATGCACTCAATGTAGATATATGCCAGAGTCCCTCTCTCACTGCCTGTCAGGGACCTTATGAACCAATTTGTGCAATGCTAATCCACACCCCTATGGCAGTTCCACATTCTCCCTGAATACAGCATAGTCTGTATTCATTCTCTGCTTTAGTATTTACGAACAGCTCTTTTGGATAAAAAAATCTAAGCATCAATTGGGACCAGTCCATGTTGGAGTATAGACTCTGTGGGCAGGCAGCAGCATCCATCTGATTCTCCTGGCACTTTTATCTCTACACATTTCACATGCAGCAAGGCTCACACTTTCTGAGATGAAGGCAGACTGTTGTATTCACTAGCATATCCCATGGTGTCTGTGAGCAAAGGGAGGAAGAGGCGGTACTTGTAGCACAGCGTACAACATTGATATACAGCAAGGATAAGACCTATCCTTCCAAATGCCCAAAACTTAAGCAATGGAGAAGCAGGCCAATCTGCCTCATTTGGTCAGGAGTCACTCTTGGATGTGAATATCACTGGCAATATCACTGTAGCATATAAATAAAAAGAAAAATGTAGGAGTGCAGTTCCAGCATCTCAGAGTTCAAAAACCCAACACTTATACAAGGTCATATATGGATGTTTCGGGTGTTCTGGACTATTGGGTGATCCTGGTTGCTGTCACTGGACACCACTGATCCTGGGACAGCCTGGAGAACCACCCTGTGGCCAATCACAGCACCAGCTTCACAGTTCCCAAGGGCAGGAAGCCGTTCTGAGAGGCTGGCCCCAGGTGATCTTGGAGACCATCCCAACAGGTGGCATCCAATCACCGTGATCTGACCACCTGGTTTGCCCAGAGAGGCTGCTTGTGAGCCTCTCGGGAGGCAGCTGTGTCAGGGAGCATGCCATGAGCATGGTTTCATGTCAAAGGTTGTGTAGACATAGGCAAAGTGATTTACAAAGCCAAGTGAAGAGAGAGCTAAGTCTGTTCAAATATCAGATACCATAATTCATCCTGATTAGTCTGGGATGATTCAACAGCTGTAACCATTTAGGCTACAATTCAGAAAGGCAAATACTTTAATCTAATGCTAGCAGGGGATTGCCAAGGAAAGGGAGGAACTGAAAAGAAAATACATCAATATTTCAAACTTCATCCTGGAAACAGAATTCCAAAACTTCATTAAAATTCTTATACTGAATGTATAAAAATATAACTCAGTTATACAAAAAAAATTGCACCAATTTGTTGAGAAGAATTGAGAGCAGCCGGGTCGAATGCAATGTAGACAAAACTTAGGTCCAAGAAAAGTGGTGAAGAATGCTATTACCTAGCAGTACCTTATCATGAAGGCATATGAAATTTAATGGGCACTTCTACTATGCCTTTTCCTTAAAGCTCCCAAAGTGCCTCTACAGCCACAGCAGGACCTCAGCTGTGAGGCACATTCTCACTCATGCTCTACCATGATCCAGAAATAAGGGTGTCTCCCTACAGCTGCAGTCCATTACAGCCTACTTCCAATACATGTAAGAGCACTAAGGTCAGCATGTAGCACAGCATGGCCAGCTATTCACAAAAACGTGGCCATTGCTGCCAGCATTCTTTCCTCTGGATGCGCTGACAAAGGACATAAAAGAGCACAGGATTAATGTAGCCTGTATGAGTCTGGCCCTGCAGGTGAGGTACAAGGCACAGGCATGATTTTTACTAGAAAGGGGCAAGATGGGTCAGTTTCCCTCTCCCATGTGAGCTTTCTGTTAAAAGAACCAGAAGTTAATCTCCCCCAATAAGTCACATAGTTGGTAGGACATGGAGCCTCATCTCTGTTGACTGACTGGTTTCCAGAGACTTATTTCTGCAGATGTGGTTCATCACAGCCCATGACAGTTCTTCATTATACAGAAGGGCCCCTACAGCTATGAGGAGGGAAGGAGACTCAGCATCTATGAGGACCTATTGAAATGATATTAGGGTTGACTTAAGCCTTCAATATGTAGTGCCTTTTTGAGCTACGTAGTAATCACTATATATAAAAATAAAAATAATAATAAAAAAGCAGGTAATGTCTTTCCTCTCCTTCAATTCACAAGATTAGTTATTAGCCTTCAATAAAGAGCAAAATGAGAGGCTTGTGTAGCTCTGAGTTCCAGCTGGAGTGGAGACTTCCCAGAGCAGCAAAGACTGGCAGTAACTGCAGCACCACTGAGGATGCACTGATAGGATCAGTGTATAAAAAGAAGCAATTAAGTCCTCTTTCACCCAATTTGTTCTTATAAATTGTTTACAATTGTTAAAATAAACAGGTTTTCAGATAACCTTTCTGTCAAAGGAAAGTGAAGCAACTGGGGGTTTTTTAAGGTAATTTGATATAAGCTACTTTTCCTGAAAGATACTGTTTTTTAGAGAAAAAGTTGGCCACTTGCTTGCATACAGTCAAAAAGAGTGGTAGAACTAAACCTCCTAGGTGTTCATAAGTAGCACTAATTGCTCTGTGCTAATACAATGGCCCTCCTCACACTATTTCCTAGCTATCCTGAACAATCATTTTAGTTTTCTTTTGCTTTTTACTAAGAGGCCCTCCAATAGGTAGTGCCATATCAATGTATTGACATCAATGTATATGCTATAGGTCTGTGTTTTGTATTATGCAAGTAATATAGCTGTATAGCTGCAGGCTCAGAAGGTCTTCCCACCAGGAACAATTTCCCAACTCTGCAGCTTCAGAAGCTCAACAGGTGCATAGTGCACATTTAAAGTAGCACATTTTAAAGGGAACTAAGGGAACGCACCTTAAAACTGAAATAATCTTGAAAAAAATGAATTACTGAAGACTAGGTAAAACTGCTTAGGTTATTTCTTTTATGTTTAGGAAACTACAGGAACATTCAGCAAAAGCAACTTGTAGTACACCTGTGATGGTACTGGTACCCCTAGGAGAAGAATTGGGTAAGAGTTCTAGAAAGGTTGCACATGTAGATTACATTTTATATCGTCTTATAAGAAATGGCTTCCTTCATAAATTGTGTTTTTAAAAACTGAGCATAATCTGATATACACAGAGAGAGATTATCAGGTGTGACACCAACAGAACCTGATTTTTAAGCATACTCCAAACTTGTACTGTTCCAATATCAATAGAAAGATTTAAATAAAAGTGTGTTTTAATTTCTTGATGTTATTACAGATCTAAACCTAGCCAAACAGTGACAAAATACAACTGATTCAAAGTGTACTTTGAGGGTATACTCAACAAAAGTCATTCAAGTAGTGCTAACTCAAGCTGGTGATGTATGGCACCACACAAACTCAGAGAGACTGTTCTGACTCAAAGTGAGCTACGTTTGATGCCTCTGCACAAGTTTTATAGTTAATGCACAACCTGAAAATTTGTTTTGGATGATCAAAACTGACTGTATGTATGATATACCCAGAGGGAAAAAGGGCAAGGTTCCAAATTCTGACCAATATAGCAACAACAGATGAACTTCAAGGGTTCATAGGATAGCTGATATTTGAAGCGACTTCTTACAATCATCTAGTCCACTCTTCCCAACTCAGAATAAGGTCAGCTAGAGTAGGTTGTGCAGAACCTTCCCTAGTCAGGTTTTTAAATATCCAAGGATGGATATTTCTACTGCCTCTCTGGACAACCTGTTCCAATATTTGATCATCCTTACCATAATTTTATTTTTCTGTGTTTATATGGAATTTTCTGTATTTCAGCTGGCACCCATTGTGTCTTGTCCTTTCCCTGAGCACTAATGGGAAGCATCTGGCTCTCATAACACACTACTTTGTCCCCTACCCTTCTAGTCAAAAAGCTTTTCCTTAATGTTCTCCCAAACCATATTGTGTGCCCACTGACCCTTCTTATATATTTTGCCACAAAAGATAGAAGTTTGACTCTGTCATCTCTGTAACTCTGTTTCTACTACTAGCAATCATCCTTTAGGCTTTTCTTTGGCAGGAAGAAACAAACTCAGCTCCCTCAGCTTCTCCACAGAAGTGAAATGTTCTGGTCTCCAAACCAGTTTAGTAGCCCCTCTAGTGTCTCCCGTTTCTCCTCCTTGAACTGGGGCCAAGACTACATGCTGAATCCCAGCTAGGGCTTCCCAAGCTCCAAGGAAAGAGTAATTATAACTTTCCTTGATTAACTAGCCATGCTTCTCTTAATGTAGTCCAGCATGCAGTCTGCCTTATTCACTCATTTGTTCTTCAGTCAAATCCAGTCCTTGTTCTAAAACACGAATATCTAACCATTGTTTGAAATTAATCAGTAAGTGTAATGACACAGTTAACCTAGGCTGCTCTTCAAAGACAGAACCCAGAGTCTACTGTTTCATGTTCCAGGGGCAATCCTGTTTACCTCAATAAAGTTGCATCACAGAAAATAATAAAATAGTTCAATCCAACGAGCACAAATCCCGGACTTGGTGTGTACATGCAGGATCTGTTTATCTCCAGAAAAGTACTTCAAAGCCAGAGCCTGACTTTTTAGAAGTATTGGCATTAACCTCCACCCATCCCTTCAAAAACTCTCACTCAAAACCTAAACCTTCCACCCTGGCCTAGATGAGAGACCTTGGCTGAAGGCCCAGCAGTTCTTGCAGTCTGCCTAAACCAGGCTTGGGTGGACCCTGGAATGAGATACAGTCTTTCTTTTCATTATGAAGGCAATGGTTTAAAGGTAAGTAGTGAAAGAAATTTAAGAGAATTGTATTCAAGCTGACTGTTAGGAACTTCAAGAAAGGGTAAGGGTTGCGGAATGCAAAAATTAGAATAAAGGAGTAAATTGAGAAAATTACTTGCATCCTCTGCAAGGCATTTAGCAGCTTCCACTCTCAGTAGCTTCACTGGGAGAGACTGTATTTTGTCAGCTGCTCCTTGTGTCTTTAGCAAAACTGTGTGCCATCTGAAACACTTATCTCATGGTAAACGGTCGCATGCCAGCTATTGTGATGATGGCTGATCTTGCTGCCCAAGTGGAATTACACAATGACCAAGAATGAAAATAAATAGGTGTTTAAAAGTAGTGCTCTTAATGATAGGCTTATGCAAGTCCATGACTCCTTGAGCTGTGGCACTGTTTTAGAAAACACTGGTACCCAGTGACACCCCTCCCCTTGATTGCAACTACGGCCAACAAACCGGCAGCTTCAGAAGCATCTTCGATACTAGAGTGTGACCCAAGGGACTCTTGTCCCTTGTCTCCCACGGAAGAAAGTATGTTCCCAAGGAAGCAGTACAGACAAGGCCCTGGAGCTTGTGCTTATCATGGGGTTACAGTCAGAGAGCAGCAAAAACAGGATTGTCTCATGGAGGAGGAGAAGGCAACAGCCATGGGTGACCCCAGCACAGACCACACCCTCACCAACAAGGCATGATCCCACAGAGTCTGTAGCAGGGACCATTCCCAGTCCCCAACATAAGGGAGAAACCAGGGCCAGCATCCACCCAGGGGCTCCAGTCAGGAACAAAAGGAGATGGAGCTGGAGATAAGCTGCAACATATGACTGAGGAACCTGTTCAGGACTCAAACTAGCTAGAATAGGTCCAAGGTCCATTGGGAAGGCAGGGCTGGAGATAGTCACACCTACAACATAGCCCAGGACAGGACTGAGTGCCCACTCGTGCCCACACAGAATGCCCCTGGGCAGAGGGAATGAAAGCATTGCACTGTGTTATGGAAAGATGCCATTTCAGAGAGCGGGAGCAAGCCAGAAGGACAGCAGCCCAAGCAGGAAGCACAAGCCATCAACCCAGCCCTCCTCATTGATGGGGACTAAACACATGGACCCAGAGAGGCCCATGGTTGTGAGGCATCATTAAAGGTTGTCCTGAGACCAGCTGATACCAGTAAGACCTCACAATCCCTGTTGTCGACAGCTCATTCGCATAATTCATGGCTGCCCCCAATTATCTGTGGGAGCTTTGCAGGCCATGAAGGAGGTTCCACATGGGCAGGCACTTAATGAACAGATTGGATTATAAACACTAGCTAATCTTTCCCACATGTACACCTGAAGAATATCACAAGTGACAGCTGTTTAAATTTCCAAGGAAATTAATGATTCCTAAAGAGGCAAAGCTTATCAAGGCTTTGACTGGGGCTGATAAAGGACAACCTCCAAAGGGCAAATTGTTTATAATAGTCTATAAGTGCCTCATTCTATGGGTTCATCTTGGAAACTTTTATTGACATGGTCCCTTTTATTAATGCTTGTACTGGCAAGGACTAGAACAGCTTGGTTCAATCTACTGATGATATTAGGCTACTAAGGCCTCTAATGAGCACCTCGTATCTTCAGGTCACAGTCAGTTTAAAATGATTGGTACTGGAACCAGGATGCCATGGGCTCAGCTGAACCCTACAGGATGGCTGGGTTATGCCTGCCCCATGCAGTGCTCACGTCCTTGCCAGACCCATCTGCAAAATTGCTGAAATATTAATTTGTGTGTGATGAGTCATTTGCTGCATTCACTGTCTGAGATTTGGGGATTTGAGGTGGGTGGTGGGAAGAAGATCATGCAGGTTTAGTGTGAAACTATGGCAACTTTTCCTAACAGATCTCACGTGAGAAAAGAAAGCCCTGTTCTCTGTCCCCTTTTGCAGAATGCCTCTACCTTTACATTAATGTACAAACCCTCCATCCGTCACCCTTCCCCATGAAGCATGTCAGAGGACATGTTCTCATTTCCAAGGGGATTTTTCAGAACCTGATTCTATTTCACATAAGGCATCATTAAATAAAGACCATCCACATCAGCCTGTGAGAATGGCAACAGGGAAAGATCTTTATTTAACTCAGGGGTGAAGAGAATTAGCTACAGCAAGTCATTTTCCTCCAGCTACAAGTAATGCAATTCCCATGCAGAACTGGGTCACTACGGGATTATTTTAAAGTTCAAACTTCTCTTCCTGGTCAGTGAGTGTTTCACAAATGAGCATGGAATTCATTTAAGTTCAAGACTACAGACAAAACAAATGGGCCACAAATGGTTTATAAATGTTTTCTTGCTTAAGAATAACTCTGTGATCCATCACTGAGTTCACTGCTTAAGTGTCTGGCCACAGCAAGGGACCTGTTCTTCCTGCCATGCTGGTGTAAACCAGGATTGATTCATTTGAAACAAATGGATGAAGGTGATGGTTAAAGTCAGGCTAAAGCAAATGAAACTAGGAGGAATCTGACTTGTGTTTTATCTAAACCCATGGTAATATCACTGTCTGAGCCATTGCACTCAATTAAGACAAGTTTTGTATGTATGTCATATATTCTGCAAAGCATTCTTTCCTAGTTTATATTCGTATAATTACACTGACTCTGCTTGGTGAAGAGCTGACCCAGTATTTGCAAATTCCTCTGTCATTCAGCATCAAAAATAGTTGAGGGCTCCATTTAAAGAATGTTGGAGCCTCTCACGACTGGATAAACAATTTCTGTATAGGTTATTTCTTGTGCTTTCTCTGACTAACACAGCACTTTTTCTGGGAATAAATAAGAATGAGAAGTAAACCACTGACCTTATGACTGCATTAATAAATAACAGCTAGTTTAAAATACAACATTCAGGCAAAAGATGATCTATATACTCCTAGTGCACATCCATACACACACAGATTTATAATTTCCTCAGTTTTATTTTAGGACCTAGCATGATCAGGATTTTTCTTCAGATGCTGAATATCTGTCACAGAGAATATCCTATTATAACCATAGCATTGTGATACTATATTAAAAAAGGAACTCAATTTGTAGGACGTTTGGAATCTTTGTTAGTTACAATTCAAGCCTGTTTGCTTTCATGAGGTGAAGAAACCAAAACAGCCAGCCTAAGATGATGTTGCTAGCAGGTAGTAGGACTGTTTTGGTCAAACTGACAGTTTACTAATTAGCTGCTAGATTTCTAACAAAATAAAATTCCTGAACAGCATAGACAAAGATACAGCTGTACATGGGTCCCTCAGTGGCTAATACAGCACTTTTCAATCAACTTTCAATGCCTTTTTCCTTAAGTAACAAAGCAAGTGTAAAGAACACATACAAAATGAATGTATGTGTGATGCCAGTTGGTTTAAGGCAGACAAGGGAAATAGTGAAGCCACATAGAACAAATAAGACTTTTTCCTGAGCTGCACCTTACTTTTTCTTCCCATGATTCTTACATCTAATATTTCATGTTTATCCTGAATGAAGTCTTTGCCCCCCTCCCTGACCCAGGGAGACTGCACCCCCAGAATTTGGAAAGAAACAGACTGATGCACCTGTGTGACAGAGTTACACTGTTACGGCAGGTAAGAGAGGAAGAACTGAGGAAAGGGAGAATTACTTTCCTTCCCACAATGCCTTTGCAGCCTTGGTATTGTTATCAATCCTCTGTCTTAATGAAACTAGTTTTATAGTATCCCCACACACTATTTCTTTCCTTTGAGGACCACTGTTTAAATGCCTATGCCTGATTCTCAAGGTCTGGTAGCTCTATCTGGTGAAAAACTTTCTGTGGCAGACAGTCCAACAAAAAGAGCAGTGACTGCTTCTTATGAATCCCATTGAAGGCATAGATTTGGGGGGCAGGAGGGGGTGGGAAGGGGTGAATCAACAAACCCCTTTTCTTACAGGACTCAAATTTTGCTCAAATGGGCTAAGAGAATTTCCAAGACTACGTGCAACAGCGCCATCTGATGGGCTTACTCAAAAGGGTAAACGAGATGATGAAGTGATCTGCAGGCCTGGCAACCTACCCTCAGTCCTAAGCAAAATGAAGTGACCAGGACTGGACATGATAAAATAAAAGGCACTCTCCAAGGACTTCTTATTTGCATAGCCTTTTCCCATGAGCCTACCTCAAACAAGTTTTTAAAATAAGGTTATGGGGCTTTTTGATAAAAGTAATAGGGTTAAAATAATTTCCACAATGGGATATTTGATTTAGTGCTGTGGAACATTTTGATTGAGGCACTACAGCTATGAAACATACAGGTCAAGTTCAATGCACTAATCACTTCAAATGAAATTTCAAAGCTGGAAGCAATACAAGGGAGATGAAGGTTCAGATGTCTCAGAAAAAGCTGATGTTTCACAGGGACAAACTGCAGAGCCATGTAGGATAAGAGAAAAGGAAAGGATATGTTATATAATTATATAGCATCAGCATTTACATGTTGATATCCCTTTGACAATGTAAAAATCTGTGGGCTTCATCTCTGCAGAATACATTGCCCTGAAATAGTTCCTAGAAATTTGTAGGACAAAGTTAACATAGGGTCGTTTTGGTTTGTTTTTAATCAAATTCGTTCTTCTCCAAGACCCTAGTCAAGTGACTTTGTTTTGGAGAACGAGGCATGTTTATTACACTTTAAAATAAATAGAGAAATGAGGCTTCTGAGTTTCAGATATGAGTTCTAAGTACTTGATGACTACTAGACTGCCTTCCCCTTTCTTATAGTGCATAAAGTTGTTACTATTATGTTATTAATTTTGAAAAGATTGCTCTTCTTAGAAAAATTCTAAATGTAAAAGTGAGCTTTTAATTAATTTTCACCTTCATTACTATATTACACTATAGGTAAAACAAACTGATTTCCTCAGGTCTGAATTCTTATGAACATGCAGAAGTGCACAGCAAAATTTATGTCATTTGCTGCAGTGAAATAACAAGAGCCACCCCTGGCCACTGAAATCAGTTCATGGCCCTGTAATGTAAACAGTTTTTATCAATGAGCCAGGAGAAAACCTTAAATCATTATTTATACAATCTCTAAATAATACAAATAGGGGTAATATATATAAATACTGGAAATATATATAAATATTGGAAAGAAAGAACTTTTGAAACAGACTTGCACCATTTTGGTAAGTAGGGTTAGAACTGGTGTTACATTTTTCAGCATGCGTAAATGAAAAACTCAGGGAAAACATATTACATCTTTTTAGAATTCACTTTACCTTCAACAATGGGACTACTAATAATGTTTGGAGATTGTGGCTAGATAACTGGTTGGCTGGCTTCTTTTGTGTTTGTTTTCAACGTCCTTCATAACACTTTAACTTTTACAGACAGAAGTCATGACTTTTTTATTCCACAAATTAATTAGTCTCGGAAAGCAAAAACAATGCTGGACAATTATCATGGAAAAATTATTTTTTCCAGAGATTAACTATAATATGAAAAATTTTGCTTTAGCTCTTGATTTTCTTTACAGTTCTAACTCCTGTCTAGGGAATGTTCGTGGAGGAAAGCCCTGTTCCAACATCTGTCTCAAACAGGGATTAGATGGATAAGATATGAAAGGCCAGGGCAGAAAAAAGGTTTGTGTTGAACCAGGAAGGGATTGTTTCATTTATGGCTGTTTGGAGTGAGAGAAGGAAATAAAGAATGCTGGCAGAGGCAGGAGGAGTGGGATTGGTGAGATGTAGACATCTCACACATCTCATTGCTGCTTTTGGAAAACTGGAACTGAATATGCAAGCACTGTGGCTGAAACATCTTTGTAGATCTACCCACATCATTCTTTGATGTTACCAGAAGAACAGTCAAGTCTATGCCAAAAGCTGTTAATAACCCTGTATCATAGGAAAGTTCACTTCATGCTGGTACTTGGAGGTAGCACTGATAGAGTATTTACATTCCATAATTTGCATATTGGCCCTTATTAAATCCAGGAGCTATTTTTCAGTAAAGGCATAATTGGAAAGCTCAGGTAACCAGACTGAAAAGGACCAAACCTAAATGGCCTCAGCTGACATAGTAGAGACCATGTCTAGGAAACACCAATGCTTGCTGTGAGCAGAGCCACATTGCTGTAGCAGGTCACAGAGGTGTAACACATAGTATTTTTAACTTCATAATCTGAGGAAAGGTAGGAAGCAAATATGCAGCCCTATATCTGTGCTTTTATCTGCTTCTGCTATTGAACCCTAAGTCCTATGGGAGCCACTCATTCTACAATGAGTGCCTGATATTTAAATTGATGTTTACCATTTAATCTTCTGGCTGATATCTCCTTTGTCAGTAAGTCTAGACCTGTTTATAGGCTACAAGACAAGATGGAAATGTGAACTCCAGCTAGTAACGTTACCAGAGTTGCTCTAAACTTGCTAAATCAATAAAACCAGAGGCAAGGGTTCATAAATCTCTCTGTGTATATATAGCTGCTGTGATCAAGCTCCTGTGAGCCTGCATGTGACCTCCAAATAGAGTTCCTGGCAGTTCATCTTTCTGATCTAGAGGTATATCCGTGATAAAGCAGATTTAATAGGGAAGACCCGGCAGCAGAATAACATAAGCTGTATGTTTTCTTTTTTCCCTCTCACCAAAAAGCTAATATTCAGTTTCTCTCCTGTCCAAGTCAGATTAGCTTCCCATAACAGCACTCACCCATGACAGTCTCCAGTATTTTCCTTCATGACAAACTGAGCTCCATGAACTAGAACACTTACTTTTGGAGCTGGCTGCAATGGATGCTGGAAGAGCCTCGAGCATTTGCATTTGGAAAGGGGCAAAGCTGTGTATTTATATTCTAGCTTTCTGCCTGCATGTCTGAGTGTATATGTAATCTAATGCCAAACTAGAAAGTTCATATATGAATTGAAAAACTAATGCAATCTGTGGTGCATATGGAAAGGAACATTTCATTTATGGAGCATGACACACAGTGATATCTGTAATCCTTTGGTTTTGCTAGGCAAGAGGAAAAGAATTCTTGTTATTTTTTATTTGTGAAGAATCAATATTTTTTAGCAGTTTCTCAGTAGAAATATTATGTCTTGTACTTTATTAACTTTTTTTTTTAAATGTATTGAGTTAAATTTAAAGAGAAGGCATTATTTTTTTATGTTGTGTCCTTTCTTTTTAGCTTTTCTAGTGATAAATGCAATGTTTTGCTGCATACTTAGCATAAGTTCTAAAGTTTCATGGGAGCTTTCAAAACAAGAAGAATTCTTATGAAACAGAGGAAGGAGTGAAATAAAAACTTAACAAGGTTTCAAATGCATCAGAAGCAAGAAGCATGGCAAATAGTCCGTAGAGTCAACAGATTCAGCTGTGAAAGAAGTTTACCAGAAAGATAAGGTCATTAAAGAAAAACTAAATTAAATCTTTACTTGATACGGGAGTTTTCCACCACAACTTTTCTTTTTAGAGGGCTGAGTTTGATGGGCTGTTTCAAACTGCACTGTCAGAAGAGATTTTTGAATAAAATTGATCAAATGAGAAGCTGGAAATCAGAAGGACCATATGGTGCTCACACGGGTTTTCTGAAGGATGACACGTGCCAATGTGAAAATGTTATGTGTAATCTGTCACTTAAAATCAGTCTCATTCCTAGAGAAACAGAAAGCAACAAATGTGATACCATTTTTAAGCCATCAGGAAAGATTTGCGGAAGTATATATCCATGTCTCACTTCCATATAGAGGAATCTATGGGAACTATAATAAAATCTATACTTAACAGCCACATGGAAAGATTTGATTTAGTAAGGAAGACTCAAACTGCTTTTCTGGGTGAGAGTCAAACTCAAACATGAAATATTTCTTTAAATTAGTGAGCATGCAAAGAGCTTTCCAGCAGTGTCTGCTCTGTATTCCAGGCACAGGGAATAGAGGGGAAGACAAAAACTTCATTAAGCCACTGAATGAATCCATCTTGAGTGCTGCATGCAAGTCTAACCCTTGAATATCAAAGTGTATAATAGTCTTAAAAAACATACAGAGAAAGAAACCATGTTAGCACAGAAAAACTATGAAAAAAGGTCAACTATCTTCTGAGACTGCAACATCAGTGAGAGTCAAGCAGATTCATTTTATTGGAAAAAGCAATTTCAGATTACTGATGACAGGAAAAGAGGAATCTTTAAAGTCTTATAAAAATGTCATGGAACACACATGCAAGCTTTAGAGACAAATAAATTGCCATCTGTTTCAGTCTTTTATTGTGTTTGCACTTAAAACAGAATCATCAGAACAAAAAAATGTCCCCTGGTTCTCTTGAACTGTGAACAGGGGATGACTTTCCTTGGTGTAGCAAAAGGGCTACTGTTAAGTGGAGCTTGAAGGTAGTTACTGAATACGTTTTGTGGAAAGGAAGGGCAACAACTCTTCTCCATACGGAGAGGAAACGAAAGTCTGAAGTTAGGAAGAGTTACAATTCTGGTGAGAATGGCTGGTTTAACCAGGACTTTTATTCTACACCACTTTTAGCACTTGTTTCTTGTATTTCCTGCCCTGTCCTTCAAGATTATCTTCTGCAAAATCTAGTTCTTGCAGGCACGAGGAACCACCTGTGAGACTTCAGGCATTTGGGATAGATACTAAGCCAGGGAACAAGGAATGGGAGTGGGTGGATCCTTGTTAGCACAAAGGAATTGATCCCATGTGTGAAAGGAAAGTACTCATCTTCAGTGTAGGCAATATCTGGGCAAACCCGAAATTCCTAGGCCTGTTTCCCCGGTATTGAAAGATTATGACACTCATGGACATATTTTCTAAAATGCTAAAATCCTGTGATCAATTTTCATGGAGTTTAAAAGCATCCACAACTGCCAAGGGAATGGAATAATAGCACCCACATTACTAAAAGGAATTAGATTTGCAGTAATATCAGGTATGATTGCTCTTTCGTTCCTTTTGTCTTTCTTTAGATTTATGTACATGGGTAAGGATCTGTCTGCACTGCCTAGGGGATTTGGGTTTTTTAATGGCATTATAACAAGTAATATTGCAATGAGCAATTTTAGAACTGCAGCCTCTTCCAGTGTTTTATGTGACCTCTTTTGTAAATGGGTCTTTTAATCTATCCCAAGGGTTGTGGCAATAATAATTACTTTTTAAAACAAACCTGTTTATGGCTAATGTTTCAAAACCATAGATATGTCTGTGTCTAAGAAGAACATCATACACATATAAGCACACAAGCACTCATAACACCACAGGTCACATTACAACAAGAAATTATTTTTCCTTTCTCTATTCTTGTGCACCAGAAAGCACCTTTTTTCATATGCTCCATTCCTCCTGACCTCTATGGCAATTATGTGCACATGAGGTGGGTGTCCTGGTGATATTTCTAAACCTTTCACTTCACAGAAGGAGTCATTGCTGAGTGTTTTCTTAGCAAAAGGCAAAGCAAGTAGAATCTCATCTTGATTAAAACCCTCTGACTTTTGGAATCTTCTGCTAAATTATATTTGCCATACAGGAAGGGTGTAGGAGAGAGGAAAAGAATTGAAAAACTCCAGTCTTGTGTCAATTATCAAGTGTTTTAAATTTAGAGATTTTCCCATCAACTAGAAACTAAATCCATTTGTTTTTTGCCAGAGAAAATGGGTGAAGATGCCATTTCTAAAGTGTGTAAAGACTTTGTGGTTCATTTCACAATAATATTTGTTGAACTTTTGTGGCACACTTTCAGAGGAAGCAAGACGGGGCAGTGTTAGTCATGATTCGCTAAATAGTACGTCCTAATCCTTTCTAGTTTTTGTTTATTCATGCCTTGCTGTGGGATTTGCAGTGTTAGCTCATGGAAAGAAAAAGAAAATCCCAGCAGATAGTGGAATGCAGCCTTCCAGTCCGCTGCTTGGAGGCAGGTTTGGATATTTCCGTCAGGAGGACTTTCTTCAATTCTTACAGAAACCCAAATGCACAGGGAATGGGGAAAAGGAGCAGAAATATTTGGTGCGCTTCTCAGGTGACAATATGTGAGACTGGGGAGACCAAGCTCCACATGCAAGATGACCTGGAAATCAGAAGTACAGCTCGGTGGGACAAGCTGCACCTTTCTCCTGAGCAGTCTTCACATCCCTGCCCACTGCTGCTGACAAACAGAACTGCAGTCAGGTATAGGCCATCTAGCTTCGGGTGCCTTAGGGCACCTCCAAATGATGTCACAGTGAGGAGGAGAGTGCAAGCTGTGCTAAAAGTGTCCCCATGAGCTCTGCCTCCACCTAATGAAGTTGTTTCAAAGGTTGCTTTCATTCTTCATCTCTCCAGCCTGAGCAGACTGATAAGGGAACTCCTTATTTTTTCCCACCTGCTCTGAAAAAGGATCTGTTCATTAAGAGAGGCCTTTCTGTCAGAGGAGGGTGTCTTCTTTCTGCCCTGTTTCCTCTTGACCCACACTGGCCATAACCTTGGTGGAGTCGGTGGTGGGAGCTGAGTCACTGCTGCGTGTGGTGAAGCCCTGTCCCACTGGTGGAGAGCAGGTGTGGAGGGGTGGCAAACAAGGGAGCAAGTGTGTTGAAATCCTGCCTGTGCTTTTCCTGTTCAGGTGATCCTGCCAGTGACAGATCTAGTCTGAACTTCAGCTACTGCTGCGGAGGGCAAGGGCAAAGGGAGTGGAAAACCAAAGCCTGTGGTGCATAATGAAGTCCTTATGTGCTGAAAACTCATATTTGATATGCCATAGATGAAGATGTTGACAGCCACAACCTGTGCTTTGCAGGAAAAGGTTTTGAAGGGAAAATACACTGCCTTTGCAAATGCTGGCATAGAGCCGACAAGGGCCTGAAGAGCATTGAGTCTGTTCAGGGATGGCTCCCATTACAGAATGAAGAAATATATATATATATTATTTTATTTTTTATTTTGGTGCCCAGTTGCTGAGTATGGGGAACATGAATTACAGCATCCAAGTTGTATTTATGTTCCTCAGCCTGTCATGGACTTGGTGTGTGAAGTTATACCAGCCTGCTCTGTTCTGGGCACCTTGGTTTCTTCATCTCAAGTCTTTGCATCTCTTGGAAAACTAAGTATCAAGTATTAACTAAAGTCATTTCATGCTATTTCTAGTCTTGGTCAGTCAATCCTCAGGAAAAGTCACGGGTTTAGGAAATTTCTCCTTTCCAGTGAAAATGCATTTTCCTACACAAATTACTGTGAAAATGTTGTGGTGAGACTCCATTAATAGGACAAATGTGTGTTCTGTGGCTGATATGTGAGAGAGAGGAGACTCCAGCTGCTTCTTCCTGAGCTGCTTTGAAGCAACTGGGATGACAGGACTCAAAAAGATATATAATTCATTAGTCTAGACCTGACTGTACCTTGCAAATGTTTTTCCAATCCGTTATTTTGGAGGCATATATTCTTGATTGTAACACAGCATTCTAACATTCATTTTGAATTGCAGTAGGAACTTCTTTTGGCTCGACCACTCTAGCAGTCTATCCAGTTTGCACATCTTTTATCAGTAGCTAGTGCCAAGGATATTTTGCTTCATTATTTCTCTTCACTTATTCTTGTAATATTTGACTTACATTTGCAGGACCCAGCTTTTCAGCACAGGTTTGACAATCTCTCTCTAGCTGACACGGTGTTAAGTAGCTTTTCTGCTGCCCAAAACTGTAATACATGAATTTTCACCTGGAACTGAATCGAGACTCCAACCCCAATTCTCTGAGACCCCAAAAGTATATTGAGCATTTTTACTGCATAGAGTGGTCCACCATATCTGTATGATTTTATCCCTCTTGTTCACCATATTACCACAGGTTGACAATCACCCATACTTCCCACACTGTGCAAAGTGGTAGGGAGATGCCTGCATCTAGCTACTGTGGATTTTACCCATAGAGGAATTCTCCTCAATATTCTGTGGTGGATTGGCCATGACACATCCAGCTAACACATCCCCAAGTAGCTTGGCTCTACCAGAATGGATATGTATTTATAGCTACAGCTAAGTCTCTTGTGAGAGCAGTTGTACCAGTTTGCAGCTGCATGGCTGCACCCTTGGTGTTAGGTGTATATTCAGATTGTAGTTCTTCCCTTTTGCCTTTTCAGATTTCTTGAAATAATGTACTGAAGTAATATTTAAAGATGGAGGTTGCAATAAGTTCCCATCTATGGTGGCACTTCCATTATGCATTACTCTGTCAGTAATTCCTCAGATCTCCCCGTTTTGTCTAGCCTTTTTTTTTTAATTAGTATGCCAATAAGTCATAAGCTTTTTTCACATTAAATTAGATCCATTATGAAATACAGAATTTTTTACATAGAAATGAGGGTAGGATGAAATTATACTTTTACTAAAGTTAGATCTCAATTTAGGTTGTTGGAACCACTGTGACAGTTTTTGCAATAAATTGAAATTTGTATTTGACATTCCCTTGATTTAACGTAGTTTTTTACTCTGTATAGTAATCTGAGCATCATTTTTAATTCAGGAGATCAGAAATAAGCAGTGGAAAACATTTACTTTCAGTGCTGTCACATTTAAGTCACAAGAACAGATTTTTCTACTACCCAGTTTATATTCTCAGAACATAATGGATTAAATGCAGGTGAGAACTAGGTACAGAGCTCTCTAGATTATATCATAAAGTATATGTAATAAAGAACCCCTCTTCTCTCAGCACTGCCACTTCATATTTTATTCTTCAAAACATTATCTTCCAAAACCATGATCCTGTCTATTAATACCATGATGCTGAAGTCTGCTGTTATTTTTACTGTGCAGCTACTGGTGGTCTAACAGGAAAGACACACAGCTCAGTCCTAGGTCAATGCCATTTATTTCAACAGTTTTACTCCCAGTTTTCTCCTGTGTACAAAGCAAATTAGAGACACATATAAAATACTGCATTTCATGATGCAAGCAGCAGTTTTGGGGAATTCAGCATTAACATTGTCATGTTTCATTCAAGGTGCTAGAAAAAATGTGCATTAAAACATTTTGGTAAGTGTTCCCCGTGTTTTGAGTCATTTCTTACAACAAAACAAAACCTGGAATGTTTTTGGGTAGCTGAAACTTGCACAGACCTGCACACAATTTTGGAAATTCTGGATTAAATGATAGCATGGCCTGCAGAGCTTATGAAGCTGCAGTCATTTCTGCTCCTCTCTATTCAAAATTCAGATGCTTTCAGCATCAGATGTCTTTCCAAAATTATCTCACAGTAATACCTTGTACTGTTGCTGCCAATTTATGTTCTTATGAGGAGTAAGCAGTGTGTTTAGTTATATAAGGACTATCTTGTACTCCTGCAGATACTGTGTAAATTTTCACAGAATCACAGAATGGGTCAGGTTGGAAGGGACCACAGTGGGTCATCTGGTCCAGCCTCTCTGCTCAAGCAGGACCATCCCAGAGCCCATGGCACAGGATTGTGTCCAGACGGTTCTTGAATATTTCCAGTGAGGGAAGCTCTACAGCCTCCCTGAGCAATCTGTTCTAGTGCCCAGTCACCCACACAGAAAAGAAGTTTGTCCTCATATGTAGGTGGAATTTTCTGTGCATCAGTTTCTGCCCATTGCCCATTGTCCTACTGCTTGGCACCACCAAAAAGAGCCTGGCTTCTTCCTCTTGGCATCCTCCCTTCAGATATTTACAGATATTGATGAGGTCCCATTCAGTCGTCTCTTCTTGCGGCTGAACAGGCCCAACTCCCTCAGCCTTTCCTCATAACAGAGATGCTCTGGTCCCCTTAATCATCTTTGTTGCCCTCCACTGGATCCACCCCAAGAGCTCCGTGTCTCTCCTGTCCTGAGGAGCCCAGAACTTGACACAGCACTCCAGATGAGGCCTTACCAGGGCTGAGTAAAGGAGCAGGATCACCTCCCTCAACCTGCTGGCATACTCTTCCTAATTCACTCCAGGATATCATTGGCCTACTTGGCCCCAAGGCCACATTTCTGGCTCATGAACAGCTTATTGTACACCAGGACCTCAAGGTCCTTCTCTGCAGAGCTGCATTCCATCAGATCAGCCCCCAGCCTGTATTGGTGCCCAGGGTTATTCTTCCCCAAGTGCAGGACTCTGCATTTGCCTTTGTTGAATTTTGGAGACTTCTTTGCCCATCTCTCCAACATGTCAAGGTCCTTTCAATTTTAATTATGAGCTACCTTCTCCATAGTGCAAATGTGGAGTCAAATGTGTGCAAATGTGTGTCACTAAAAATTTCACAGCAAAGTGAAATAATTTCCACATTTAAACAGTATTCAAAATCTTACCTTGCTTTTTTGTGGGAGTGTCATGGTGTAGCCAGTGCTACCTACCTTCAGTTCAGCTGGTGAGGTCCCACCTACCTTCCTATCACCATACATCCTGCTGGGAATTTATGTCCATGGGTATTTGAAAATATAGACCTGAATTGAGAAGTACGAACACAAGGGGGAAAGTTATTATTTTGCTAATTAGATCAGAGTATCAGATTCATGTCAACAGTTGAGACAATAAGGTGTTGCACAAAGTTTTCATTTTGGAAAACAGGAAAATATTTGACAAGTTGAAAAGAGAGACAGAAAGTAGCAATGCAAATATATCTTTATCATCTTTTTCTTGAATTGTTCCTACCATCCATGTTTCTGGTGACATCTGTCTTTGCTCAGCAAATGTGTCATTGCAGTTCCATCACCTTATGCTGAGTAATTGAAAGAAACAACATATACTCAGCTCAGCAACACCCTGTTTACAGGAGAAAAGCTTTAATTTCAGCACTTTCAACTTGGAGTGCTATTTGGAAACATTTAGCTCATAAAAAGCCTTACAGTTCATGCTTTGACCTCATCATGACCTGAACATTTTGTTAGCAAAGTACCCTGTTAATGTTTTGACCAAAAGAACTAATGTACTTGGGGTTGGTTGTGTTGCCAAAGTGGTGCTTGCTCCTTAAAAGGGAAAGTTTTAATTCTATTTTCAAAAGCAATTTCTTACTCCTAACTATATATGGAAATGTCATCAATCAGTCCTGAAAACAGAGTGTGCACTGCAGTGCATTATAATAGCTTGGGTTCCTGTGTTCGGTGCAACAAATCTCACCATACTGGAGCTCATAGCGGAAGTCTTTTGCTATGTCTGTTTTCCTTCTGCTCACTTGAGTAGATGTGAATGTAACTCTTGTTTTAATCACCCACAATGAAGTATAAAGGAACAAGCTAATCAAAGGGGCAGATAATAAAATGCATTGCCTCTTGAAAATATTTTTGCAACAGAATTCCTTGACTAGGGTGGTTTTGATGGTGTTTTTTTTAATTAAGAGGTAAACCTTCACCCGCCACAGGTGCAACCTTCTGCTGTTGGCCATTTTTTAAGGTAATAATAATTTACCTAGATTTAGACTCTTTGGTCTTCATCTTTATAAACCAAATCCCTGACAGATAAATTCGGCAGCAATGAAAGTAGCAATCACTTGGAAATACAACAACAGTAATGAACGGCAATGATTAAGAAGGGTTGTATAAGACAAATCAGAACCAAACCCTAAAAAACACAGTGCATTGGGAAATACTGCATTGGGCAGTTACCATTTAGGAGCCACTTAATTGTATTTCATCTCTATCTTTTAACTTTTTGGTAAGTCTTAGTTAAAACTGAAAAACAATATATACTGTGCATATTTTAAAACATTCATATTAACTCCCCTTTGTTCTTTTTTTTTGTGTATGTGTGTGAAGATCATCAGACATTTTCATTTGGTTTTGGTTTGTTTTCTTTCATGATCAGTTATCTAGCTTACTACTGTCTCCTTCATGTGAAAATAACAAACACTTCTCAGTGCCTTCAGAATTGCATTTTAGAAACTCAGAAAACAGTCATAGTTGATTGGATTAATATGAAAAAGGGGCTCCTACAAGCCCTGGAAGAAGAGTTCACGTGGAATAAAATATCAGTCAAGTAGACAGGATGCAGGAAAAAAAAAGTGAAAGAGAATAATAAATGGGAGGGTTTGCGGCTTCTTAAAATATTTCCAGCTAAATGTAGAACAGCAGAGACTTTGTCAAAATTAGCAGTCAACATGATGTAAGTGTGTAGGATAAAATCTATTTTGTTGGTGAGGAAAAGACTTTTGTAACTTACTTAGCTACAGGATATTGTTTCTGACACTTCATCAGCATGTTTTTATTAATACAAAGGCTGAACATTATTTGTGTCAAAATTGTCACTCGGAGCCCTCACTTCCCAGCAGACTTCAGCTTCTTAATAATATGCAAACTCACACAGTTATTTATATTTTGAAGTTCAAACTCTATTTGAGGCCAGAGTAAAAGTGGCAGATAAACAGAAAGAGACAGAAACCCTTCACAGAGCTCAAAGTAGTGAGCACAGATTTCTAAATTTAGAGTGTTTTAGGTAGGAAGCCTGATAATCTAAGGGACAGTTCACCTTATCAGAAAAAAGGATTCACAGTTAGAGGAACTTATTTGGTCTTTACCCATGTTTGCAGCACCCTCTTTCTTAAAGACATTATCCTCTATGTTTTAGAAAGTTCAGATAATTATATGTTTACATTAAATGCTGAATATCCTGAATTACAGTAGGCAGATATAAAGCCTTATATAAAGAAAAATTGGATATGTTTTAGACTCAAGCCAATCTCTGTTAACCAGGGTTTGGGGGAAATCTCCTTCAGCGAGTCTGTTTTCATGAACAGTCTAGGTGATGAAAAACAGAAAGTCCTTATTAAATCTGCAGACAATAGCAAGGGTGGAGCTTCAGACGTGCTGAAAAGCTTAGAGTGATCCTGAAAACTGAAACTGCATGAAAAAAACCAGGATGGTATTCAACAAGGAAGAACACAAAGTTCTACACTTAGCCAGGAGGAATCAGCTTCTTAGATGCACGATGGGGAACAACTGCTTGGGTGGACAAGGACAGAAAAGGATCCTGGAGTTATAAAGTACTGCTGGCTCAGTATAAATCAGCCACATTATCCTGCTCTGGACAGGCCAAGCACTAAGCTAGGACTTATAAACACAATAAAAGACGTGCAGCAGCTTCTGTTCTACTCAGAAAATAACACCTGCTGTTCTGTTTTGGCCAGTTTTGGTGTCTCCACTTCTCAATCCACACTAGCTCTATTTTCTAGGATGATTGTTACTCCAGACTTTGGAATATATTCTTCAGAGGATGCAGAGCCAGCCACTTTTGGTGGGGACATGCAGAATGAGTGGAGCTCCTGCCATGCCTCCATACCCTGCTGCTCTGGTGAACACAGTGCCCCACATAGGGTACTGGGTTGCTCATTTTGCATAGCTTTTTTGTTTTGGTTTTTTTTTTTTTTTTCATTTGAGGAGTTAGGCCCAAATGCCAGATCAGATGCTAGTTTAGGAATGTTTCTGTTCCTAATTTCTCCAAAACTGTAGGCTCACCTCCAAGTCCTTCAGATAGGAGACTGCCTTATCACATTTGTATTGTCCTTACTCGGCTGTTCTACCACACTGCCAGGCCAGACATCCATGGGGCAGAAGGGAATACAGAGGAAGGGATAAAAGGTCGGGTCTCCAAGTATTGCACATAACTCATTGAGGAGAATGAAGAACTTTTACGTTCATAATTTTACTTGAGTTCAGGCCAGTCAGTAAATATCCCTATTCTGAAAAATATGCTGAACAGCTATTGAAATCCCACATTTTCTTCTGCTGGCCTTTAGAACCCTTGCCTAGATTTTGTTTTTTCTAATTTGTTTCTGACATTTACTTGGTCTGACTTAATTTTTCTTTATTCTGTAAACTTTATGCCTTTCAGAAAGCAGGAACTCACTAGTCACAAATAAATTATCATAGATTGAGTGGGGAATGGCCTTGTGAGGAAAAGCAGCCACTGCTGAAGTCCAATATTCCCCTTTTGCCTACAAAAGACTTAAAACTTTGATATTTCTATTGAAAACTACTAACAACACTAGTTTCGGTTCCACCCTCCAGACAACACACGACCTCCCTCAAGTGGTCAGCAAAGTTAGGATTGTTTTTTCTGCTTCAAGGGCTGTTTTCTGTGTTGAAGAATACATTTTTTGCAAACATTATTAACAGATCAAGTTTAAACCATTTTGTCAAAAAAAGGTATTTTGAACAGTAGAAAGAGATAACAATCCCACAGTAACAAACACTTAGCTGGCATCACTTGGGCACTGTAGGCTTTTGATGAGAAGAAACCCAAAATAGCTGCTTTTTTGTGGACAGGCTCTAATAGCTTTCTGCCTGTGGTTCCAGGCATTCAGTTACGCTCACTGCCATGGCAGGGATTGTATAAACGCATAAGCTAATCAAAACAGTGGCACATTTGGAAAAGCAGCACTGTTAATTCTGAAGGCTTGCTCAAATCCTCATTAGAATAATTACAGTTTTCTTCTTTTGTTCAAAATGCTCTCCATTTAGAAACAGTTCTTTTGTAATTTGCTGCCTAATATGTGCTTGCAGAGAAAACTGGAACAGTGCGGAGGAAGCTCACAGGAACTCAAACCAGAATCACATTTATTAAAAAATAGCAATAATGATAGTAAGAATAAAAAAAAGAGAGGAAATAGAAAGCTCCTTACATCAACAAGCAACACAGGCATCACTGCTGTGGTTCAGAATAAAATTCTCTTGTGGAACAGTGTGCTACAGAAGTACCTTCCAGGGAGACGTACACTCAACACATGAAGCAATGCCTTTGTATGCACACTGACAATATCCACCATGGCAGTGGGTAAAGAAATTCCTGGTCATGCAGCCAAATCATGCTCACATACACTCCACTGGACAACTGCGAAGATCTGCGGCTGTTATCCAGGATGAAATCAAACATTCACACAGACCACTACTCCCCTGTTAGTGCCCAAACACTGTGAATTTCAGTGTTACTTCATATGAGCAAAGACTGATAGCAAACACAAAAAGAAAGCAGTTCAGGTAGAACTGGGCAAGTGATGAAAAATCAATAACACCATAAAAAATATTCTAATTTATAGTCTCAGAAAAAATATCTAAATAACTCTAACAGAAGACTACACAACACAAAGGTTTAGAGGGGAGGCAAAAAAACTCAGTGACCAAGTGACCAAGCAGTTAAATTAGCACAGGAAACACAATCCTCATTTTAGAGCCTAAGTCAGTCCTCAGCAGGAGTCAAGAATAAAATTGTGAAGTATGACACATATAGCCAAATATATTATAAGCATTGCTCTTGCTAGAGGCAATGTTCTGTTCTAGGAAGTAATTTCTGTGTTTCTTTTGCTGGGTAAAAGTGCAATCAGGTATCTCCAACCACTTCTTTTGACAAAAGCCTGCTAATAAAACCAACATTCTGCAGCCTCCTTCTTGGCATTAATGAAGTGCCAGAGGAAGGGAGCCTTCAGCATTTATTTTCCTCTCAGAGCATCTAATATCCCACACTACAGCCGGTGGAAAAATGTTAACACATTTCCTGACTAAGGAAAGAAAGAGGAGAGAGAGAGAGAGAGAGAACATATTTATCAAAAAAGCTTGAAGTACAAAGTTTCTTTTAGCGGTCTGTCAGAAAGCTGTCGAAAGGATAATGTCCTCCACATATTTGAAAGAAACATAACTGGTAAGAGAAAAGGTCCTTCTTGCCTTACTACAGCACCAGGGTGGTTGAGAATGGCTGTTGCAGGTCTCTGAAAAATATGGCCAAATCAGACTGTACACAGCTGACAGGTGTTGTGACAGAAGCACAGCTAAAGATGACAGCCCTTAGCTTGTGGTACGGATGTGAAGAGAGGAAGGAGCTGACTTCGAATAACTTTCAGGGTCGTCATTGCTAACTTTATGTGATTGATCTACAGCTACAAGCCCTATCCATTTGTCTGCTATTTTCCCTTATTCTGTGGCTCCACCTTGAGCTGCCTTTCTTTCACTCTGGTGTCTGAGAAGCCTTAGAAAGAAAAGAGATCCTTTGGTACCAGATGTGAGCCAAACCAAACTCCCACCTCTAAATATCCCTGAAGTTTAAAATTGCTTGACATTTAAACTTATATCTAGGTCCAAATTTGGCTGTTTGAGGTCATCTTTACACCTTTTTATTTAAAAAAATAGCAATGTCTGATTCCCCCAACTTTTTTCACTTCAGCCTTGTGAGTCATGGTCAGATTGGCTTACCAGAGGCCCTGGTAACCTAACATACACATCCCATTCCCCCGCCTCTTTACTTCATAATCTTCCAGAGATGAAATTCAAGATTGCCCGCTAATTATAACAGGATAGCTTCTCAGACAGATGACTTTCCAAGTAACCTTCTCATTCCACTCATATTCGGGGAATGAAAAAGTATGCCAGAGCGTTATGTGATGACGGATGAGGGCCAACATTACAATTTACGTTTGTGACCTGGCACTCAGATGGAAACAGAGAGTATGATTCAGTGGTTTTTGCTGTCTTAATCCCTACTAAAAAGTGGCTCTGCCAAGGTAAACGTGACATTTTAAATGAAACTGCTTTGCATACACTGCATGGAACCTGAGATTCCACTTTTGTACTGCGGTTTCCTTCTAAAATGCAGCTACTGCCTGAGAGGGCAGAGTAAGTGTGCCGTCTGGGCTCCCCTGTGCTAAGAGTGTTTGGTCTGCTTTCACAAATGGCAGTGATGAGCAGACGGTGCAAAAAGAGCAAAACAGATGTTATTTGAACACATACATTCTCAAGGCTGAGAAGAGGAGCAAAAATAAAGTCTGGATCCCACTTTCCTTCCCCACCCAGGCAACTCCCAAGCAACAAAATCCAAATTACGCCCCACATTTGTAATAACATCACATTTCCTGGTAAATCAATCATTAATCTCCAGACCTAGTAAAGGCAATGCATCTCATCGTTATGTCCACAACTACACCAAGATTTTAGCACAGGGAGCAGTTTCCTCTTTCCCTTCACCATTGTTTCCTTTGTGCTCTTTCTAAAAATAAAATATTGACCACTTTAAACAAAGAGGAAGAGAAGGAATACAAGTTGATTGGTGCTCTTTATAGCACCAATCCAACCCAGCACAAAAAACTAGCCTCTGCCTAAGTATACTATTAGCCAAAATCTATGAGGTTTATCCAAGAGCTTAAGGGTACTGAAGCAAAGCCTGATATATCCAAGCGAGCCTCTCTGTACCAGTGTGGCTGGAACAGCACCAGTTTTCCTCAGGCAAAACCCCACCAAAATACTTCACATGGAGTGAGCTGAGCTGTACCATAAAATACAGCTCATCTCCCCACTCCCTTGCTCTCCCAAAGACCTTGCTGTGATAGTGCAATGATGAGATTTATCTAGACTAAGAGCAAGGCATTTGACCCAAACACCCCATAGTCACCACCAAATATCATCAAAGTCATCATAATCTCTGTCACTGGTCAGACTTGGAGTCAAAGGTACAACCTGTGTAGTGTATAAATTACATGTCTCCAAACACTGCACAAGCCTGGGAATAGAAGAGCACAGAGACAACTAAAGAAACACAGCTAACAAGAATTTCCTCAGCATGCTCATCTCTGCCTCCAGGGAACAAAAAGCATTTAAGAATTCCTGTGTCTTAACTCTCATCCACATCCAGCCACTTTCCTTCACTCACAGTTTATACATAAAGAGATGAAAATTTGAAGCCCCAGTAAAGTCAGACAATCTGTTGGACTCTGGGACTGAGAATCAGAAGAGCAAGATGCTATTCAGGAACTTGCAGGTAGCAATCCCTTGCCCAGATTTACCCACATATGCGCTTTTTTGAGTACCAGTTTTTGAGCCTTCTCAGGAGCTCCCCTGCCTCATCTCTCAGGCCCTATCAGAAAGCAAAGAAAGATTTCTGTTGATCTTTGAGACTGTGACTGTCTTAGGGTTCACGTATCATGAAGACTCAGGTAGGTGGTTTGTCTTCAAAACCAGCTTGTTATATCTACTATGACCACAATGAAAGACAGTCCAGTCTTCACATGCCTCCTTCACATACACACACGCACACATGCACGTGCACACACACATCCTCTCCCTTGTGATTATCCCTGCTGGGCAATGTGATTTATCCTAAGATAGGAACACTGGGTGGCAATTTCAGGAAGAGGCCGGGCCAGCGGCTCAAACTGGTCTCCCAGGACTACAGGCAGCTTCCAGGTGGGTTCACACAAACATACATACCTCTTTGCAGACAGAGATACCTGCATGGTATGTTCAGCCTGAAGACTGGGAACACTCACCTTTGAATGGGTGAGTAAAAGTACAAAGCTTCACATATGGAGGTTAAATCCTGAAGTAGCTCCATGGGTGCTTTGTTGCTTTGCAATTTTACATTCTGAAAGGCCAAAAGCTGTAAACCTGTATGTTTCTAGCTGAACCTGCTTATATTATAGCACTTCAGTCCTGCTTATATTGTATACTTCATTGGCGATATTTTAATACTGTATTAGCAGTAAATCTAATAATTCACATAATCAGTGTCATAGTTTTCACAGCCAAATGAACATCTTTGCTCTACTACTCTGCCACATCTACTTAATATGTTGGTCTGAAAACAGCTGAAGTAGTAATTTCTACATCTATTTGTTTAAATATAGTCAGAACAAGGCTATTTCAATTATCTATTTATCTAAGTCTATTTATCTAATTATCTAAGTCTAGTAATGAAAATGCTGTCACTTGGGCTTTTCAACCTCTTAATGTTAACAAGAAAAAGGGTTGAGAAATTCCTGCTCTTGCAGAAAAGAATGGGTGGGGAAGTGGCAAAACAGTTCATTAATAAATAAAAATCAGAAATGTTTGAAAAGTGTTATTTTCTATTCACTTTTCTTAAAAATATTTTGAAGGCCAGGAAAGGGAATAATCCCATTAATTTCTCTAGTAAACAGGTGTGAAATGGACCCTTCCTTATGTAACAGAGCTGCCAGGGTGCTTGATTATCTGCCTTCACAATCCTAAGTATTTTAGCTTAGCCACTCTTATTCCACCACTTCTTTCCTCCTCTAGCTTCTCCAGTAAATATGTCACTGACCAGCTGTATGCAAGTACCACATAGCAGAGATAGCACAAATTTCTGATCCTTTCAGCAAGATTAGTTTGGACTTCAACCACATTTCTAGGCAACTAGATATAGCATCCTCTCTCATGCAACTATACGCTTTTCCTAATACAGTGGAATCTTCTAGTATTTAAATAATTTTTTCCAGAACATAATTGAAACAGGATTGACCATAATTATATATATTTTGGAAACTGGAAAAAATGTATGATATGAAATGGATGTTTCCTGTTTTCCATCAACTGATTTTGAGGCTCTCTGAAGAGGTCACAAAAGCTTTGAAAAAATTTCTTTTGCTTTTACAGTCACATCTTTTGGATATTAGAAGCCAAATCACAGCAGTTTACAAGTCAACAAGTCTAGCACATTTTCTTCTCTATACAACAACACAGTATTGCATTGCAAGAGTTGCTGTAGGACAAGGGGTATTGGGTTTAAACTAAAAGAGAGTAAGTTTAGACTTGATATAAGGGTGAATTTTTTTACAGTGAGAGTGGTGCAACACTGAAACAGGCTGCCCAGAGATGTGGTAGATAGCCCATCCCTGGAAATATTTTAGACCAGGTTGGATGATGATTTGAACAACCCAGTGTAGTGAAACATGTTCCTGACCATGGCAGTGGAGTTGGAACTAATTGACCCTTAAAAGTCACTTCCAACCTAAACAAGTCTGTGACCCTATGATTCTATCTATCTTTAGAAGAGAAGTGCAGACAAAAAGTGAGATGAAAAGTAACTGGCAACAAGGAGAAGAAATAGTATAGAGTCATATAAAAAAAATGAGGAAAAAGACACAGGGACACAGAAACACATCTACGTGTCTCTCTCTAACTACCAGCAGATCACTGCGTCTTAAGAATACTTCACATCGGAAGGAGGGGAAAACTGAAAGCAGCTTTGAAATGTTGTTAGTTTTAAAGGATATCCAGGACACCCTGAGCTCATTACTCCCAAAACCTTTCTGCAAATATAGAAAGAAATTAAAACACATTGTAACATAAGAAGATGATTTCAGTTGGCAAAGCTATAGTATTACTTTGTAAATGTTAAGACAAAGATGTTTAAAACTTCTGGACTGTGCAATAACACTTCTTTTAACTGACTAGTTACACAGGAACTTTAGAAGCATATTATACATCATAACACTTAGGATCAGATTTAGCCTTTTTTTTTAATTGATATAACAACCCAAAAGATTCACAGGTCACTCGTCATTTTTATTTCCAAGGAAAGGAAAACAAGAAAGTTGTGAACAAAACCCCTCCCAGTATTCAAACAAGGAGAAATGTAACCAAAGTAGTGGAAATCAGAAACCACGTGTTTAGTTGTGCGAAGTTGCTGGCATACAGCAATAGGTCTCCAAAGAATGTGCTGCAGCTTTTTAAACCAAGAACTCTTGTGGGGGTTCCTGATGGACTATAACAGTGACAACTGCTCCCAAGGACTGGAGCACTTCAGGATGGCATCCTGAGCAGCGCTGAAATTCTGCAGAGGATCAAGGTGGCACCCTGTTTTTCAAATCTTACCTGCAGGCACAAGCAGGTTTGCACAAATGGTAATCCAGTGTTACCATTCACTGGTAATGTGAATGTCAGATTCATTTGTTCCTTTGTAAATGTTCTTTGGGCACTCCCATCTTTATTCCCTTTATATTCAAAAGTGCATGGTCTGTAGAGATAGGCCCACAAAGCCCTGCTGCAGAAGCATTTCAGTGCATGACTACAGCACCTGAACACTGCACAAGTCTCTAGGAGAAGATAAAAAGTTAAAGAGAGTCAGAAGCAGTGTTGGTACCTGCCTTTGGCTAGCAAAGGATTAAAGTAGAAAGCAAAAGGGACTGATCAGCCTAAGGGGGATTAAGCCCATTCACTTTCTAACAAGTGCTTTGACCACCAGCTCATAGGGTATGCTGGTGAAGAACAGCATTCTTCCTCCCTCTTGAAAATGAGCCACAGTGCAGCCAGGTATGCAAGAGCTACAAAGACAGAGAAAAGGCAATAAGGAGTATGATTACTATCAAGCTAGAGGTTAGGGCACTCATCTTGGAGGGAGAAGGTGGAAAACCTTAGCCCATTCACCCAGGTCTGTTCTGCATTTTCTTTAACACACAGCTAGTCCACTGACAAACTGAAGGGAAATTCATACCCTCCCAAGAACAGGGTCTAACCCCCAGCTTCCTCCCTTTACAGTCAAGTAACTAATCAGCTAGAGTCACACGTCTCTTGCTGCTGTTTCCTCTTCTTCATCTTTAACAGGAGGAAGAGATACTCTCAAGCATGATACAGTAAGGCCTTGCAGCACGGTTACTTCTGTGAGACGAAAAGAGAAATTTGGTCCTTGGCCAGCTGAGTGGACCCAGATTTCAAGACATCCCAGTTCCTGTGAGAGCACTGTGACCACTGTTATGTGAAAGGAACATCCCTCTCCTGTAAGGTACCTGTTCTGAGAAGACAGGTATGCAGATGAGTCAGCAGAGTACAGACTAGGACCCAGCATTTCTGAAAGGCCTGCTATATGCTTAGTGGAAGATGTAGGTATCTAAACTAGGTGGCCTGATTGATCATAAGAAATAGCACTGCTCACACAACTAGCACTGAATGGGATGTGGAGGCTAAGCAGGTGAAGAATACACCGAATGTTGGTTTGAGCATGTGTGTCTGTGTGTGTGTTTGAAAAAAAAACATGAGCATCTTCCAGACCAGTAATCTCTCAGGTAATGTCAGGAGAAGTTAAGACACACAGACGCACAGACACAGTGTAATGATCCAGCCAGACTGCTGTAAGCTTTTGGTTTCTATTGATACAAACCAGATGTTGGTGAGCTCTGAATTTCTGAGTTTATTTAACTCCTTGGAGCATCATTTTAGAATAAACACAAGAGGCATCTTTTCTCAGAGGTCTTTTTTTTCTTGCATCAGACTTACCTCAGTTGAAAAGCTTATTTATTGTCCAGTCAACTGCAAAATGTCAGTTGCACAGCATCATCTGAAAACTTGGAGGGAGGAGGGTAAAGAAAGTCACTGTGAAATTTTCCAGGCAAAACTCCATTTTTACCCTTGATTTGATCTGATATAGGGGTTGGCTACCGTCAACTATAGATCCATTGATATGTTTAAGCAGACCAGAGAAAAATCTCATATTATTCAGCATAGTAAAATAAATGCAAATTTAATGTATGGCTCATTAAAAACTGGTTTGGGATTTTAGTCAAAGAATAATATCATTCTACTCTCCCTTGCTATTTATTAATGCATGTAGAACAGGTGCTCAGAGAAGTATTCAGAGAGAATGTACCTGGTTAAAAGAGACCAACATATGTCCCATCTTCACAACCAAAATATGGAATTTCAACACCACCTAGGACACCTCTATATACTTCCACAGATAGCATAAAGTGCCTTGAATTATGCCATCACAAATGCAGTATGGCTGATGAAATTTGGGAAGGGAAGTTACAATGAAAGAAAAGTTTTGAAATTTTAGAGTTGCCATGCTCTTTGCTCCCACACAAGAAAGGTACACCTAGAAGTCTACCCAAAACTACTCCATGGGAGACAAGAGTCAGTGAGCAGAAGGAGAAGGAGAACGCCACCATGGTCAGCAAGAACAAAGTCTCCCCAAAGTCTATCCTCTCTTTTACAGAGACAGGTAAGCTCTATATGCTGTTACATGATGCTCCCCAGCATTCTTCAAAAACCCCAATCCCAAGAGAGCTGGGAAGAGGAATGGGGAAGAGTAGAACCCTTCCTGTGCCAACCCTCCCCCTTCAAACTAGCTGACCCTAATCTCCAGTCCTCCCAGATGTCTGTAGTCTGTTTCTGGCTCACAAATGGGGAGAATGATGTTTCCTGAAGGAAAACTGCTTCAAACATGGAAATTGCAGCAAGAGACAGTAGACCAGAATAAATGGCATGGCAAGGTCTCTGACCAAAATAGCCTAAATTGCACTTACACGGTGAACAAAAATTGGGGCAAAAGAACATGTCGATGACCTATAAAAAACTTTAAATCTAGAAGACATAGTACACTCTTTGCCATTTCCACTTATTACTGAGAAAATCAGTTGCTTTGCAATGCATTTACATTTACAAATTTGAACAGATGTTTAGTGCAGTGCTCTGCAGCAGCACACTGCTGCCTAGCTCACCAGAAGGATGTGGGGGGAGGATTTGGCATAACTGACTTGATTGTTTTCGCTTCTACTGATCAATAGCACTAAACAATTTGTAGGAATTGTACTTGTCCACACTGCAGAGATCTCTTATGATGTAAAATTGGAGTGTACAGCTAGCTGTTCATGAAAATCAAGTTAATTTTATGATCAACATATTCACATAAACATTGCAAAAACTTTTTTCTTTTTAAATACATGAACTGTCTCTCTCCTCTTGCTCCAAATCAGCAAGGATGATATATCTATTCCAAAGAGAAGAGCAGATTTAGAGTATCCTAGAAGGAAGCAAATAGCTGAAGAGGGCACTTTCAGACTGGGAAATGCAAAAGCATTCATCAAGGCAGTTCTATAGATCACTGGCTTACAAAGCCATGGAGCACTTTACCGTAAATGGATGCGAAAGAGATGATGTTTGCAGTGCTGCAGATGCTTAACCCATTCAACAAGTAAATAATAGTAAAATCAGGCTCCTGGATGTGATGAGTCTGCAGGGATATATACACATGTGCAAGAAACACCCTTCTTTTATTAGTATCAGAGAAGAGGAATCCTGAAACTCCCCTCTTTTTGTGACTTCTGATCACGGTCTGGAAGAGATTGAGAACCACTACATTTAGAGAGCCTGTCTCTGGCACTAATGAATCCAACATCTTTCCTGAGTAGTAGAAGAGCTGACAACCCATTTATACTGCCCATAGATCCCTGATTGTAGTCTAGCCGGCTGACTGATCAGCCAGGCATCACAATAATATTCAAAATGAGGCAAAATAATTAGCTCCGGCTGTAGATTTGGAACATACATCTAACTAAAGCATCTCTTTCTTTAAAAAATGTCCTTTTTCTGTCAATGTCGTAAAGGAGCTGCGCGACAGGCCTGGTGTCCCTGGCCTCTTTATGTCTGACAGCTCTGGTATGGACAGCTATTCTGTAATCATTCCCATTTATTAGCTAGAGGCTGACAAGTCCATTGAATTCCACTCAGCAATAAAACATGCAAAGAGTGACACTGTGTTCTGCTTCTGGGATTACTCACTTGCTTTGGTTTTGAGTAGTCTTTTAGTGTTTGGCTGGACCAAACCAAGCCACTCAGACCATCCAAGTTCTGGCACTGTAACCTTGGATCCTGCAGTTATACATCCAGTGCCCTGCATGGAGTTGCATTTAGGGTAAGAAAATGTGATGAATATTCATAGGTGAGTAGGTAAATCACAGACTATTTGAAGGAAGATGGTCAGAGGTAGAGTTATACTGGTATAATCTTTAAAGCTAATAAAGAAAACCTTCAAGTCAGGTGTTTTAAGAGATCTTACTCTACACAGAATAAACTAAAGAGAAATAGTCCTTGTTTCAAAAGGGACAGGACAATCTGGAACAGCCTAACATGCTGAGATGCCAAATTTAGGCTAAACAGCAGAACTTAAGTATAAAATCACTTGGGCAGAAGTACAGACTGAAAAGAGACAGATGAAACCACAAGATCTGCAGCTATGCAAGAACCAGTAAGGTACCATGGGACATGAACCAGGGCATGGTCCCACAAATGTAAGGGACTCTTTTCTGGATCACCCAGGTTGATGCTATACTTTTCTCTACCCATTGATAGACTAAACTTACTTCCATTGAAGCCAGTGGGAATTTTGCCATGGACTTCCAAGGGAGCAGCAGCCCTGTGATTTGGCTGCGTACAATTTCAATTAAAAAGTCTATAAATCACATCTTTCTGCCCTTGGCAGCTGAGAGATGAAGACAGCGGGATAGGAAAAGAGCAGCACAAGCAAATGGAAATAATTTTTCTATTAAATTTTTTTTTAAGGAAGATACTCAGCATAACTTGTCCCTGTTTTCCTCCTGTTCTGTTACTAATAACTGTCTGGTGTGATTGAAGTGAATTGCTAGCATCTTGTTTACTTTTCACTATCGACAGATTTGATCCTGTAAGATTTATTCACCATGGATAAACTCATTCCTACAGTAAAAAAAATTTTCTTGTTCAGGGGTCATTCAAGTCCTTAGCTTGATTTTGACAGTTAATCTGGGCTTTGGCTAATGGCACACCCCTGTGAATAGGGCACAGGAAAGCCTTTCAGAAGTACTTCTGTGAGTTTTCAGTGATGCCAGTGGAGCTGACTAAATGTTCCGATTGGAAACAGATCCCTGCCCTTTCACTGCCTCTGTGCTGTTAGCACCCAGCTGGTTTGAAACATGCCATTGTATGTGCACGCCTGCATTATAGACTGCATGTGTTGAAGTATATTATACAAAAAAAAAAAAAAACAAGAACCCCCAAAAAAAACCACACAAACAAACAAAACAACCAAAACCCCCAAAACAAACAAAAAATAATTCCAAGAACACAAGTGCAGTTACACAAAGAACCATCACATGCAGTATTTTCTGAAAGAACATAGAAAGGACACAGAATATGCTAGTGGAAAAAGGCTAATGCTCAGGCGGATTTGGCTCAGCTCCAGGCTTCCTAAATACCCAAGTACCAGTCATTAGGAAGGTGCCAATATAGGTCAGTAGACAGATGACCCTGCTGATTTCATTAACACTATATTCAAAACTGAAAAAAACCCAACACCACAGGGAGAAACCAGAAGACTAGAGGAAAAGGGTAATGACTGTGTGAGTGTGGATAGGGGTGTGACTGTCTGACCACTCTGTGGAGAGATATTCCTATGGGCTCAGAGATGCAGTTCCCCTAAGCCAAACTACCCTGCATCCCCACCAGATCTGGCTGGCTCATCTCCATCATGCCGTGTGGTGCCATCTCAGAACAGCCCTAGCAATAACATCTCAGATACTCAAGGAACTTGGGTGTTTGGCTCACACTGATTTCAGTGAGACCTAGGTACATAAAGCAGGAAGGATCTGGGCCTCAATTCTCTCTGTGTAAAACAGAAATATCCACTTTTCCCCATACTGTTTTACTCTTTAGAGTACTTTCTTGCTTTGGGCGTGTGCAGTGTTTAGGCCAGCAAGGCTGCAGTCCCTGCAAAGGCGGTGCAAATGTGAAAGAAGCATATTATTTGCAACAACAGAATACACATTCTTATTGTGAATCAGTATTCCCCTTAAAATAGAACTTTCCAAAGCCTTCAGAAGTAGTAGCTTTCTAACTTCAGGTAAGTACCACCAAATGACTCCAAAAGTATCTAGGGTCATTGCCAATTGAACTGACTCAAAAGTATTGCAAAGACCTTTTCAAAAGTGTTTTTCTAGGGATAATACTGCTCTCTGCCTCTTTCTCCCAATGACATCCATATTCCACAGCACTGTGACCTTGTCATTGCACAGTAAATTAATAGATGCATTAAGATAACTCTCCCTCTTGTAAGAATCAAAGCATCAGAGCCACAGTAAATCTTAACCTGAGTGAAAACCACTGATCCAAAGCTGAACCAAGACAATGTGAGATAAAACCCCAAGTGCAGCAATAAATAACAATCTATTTTGGAAAGAAATATTTCTTGGTTGTTTTGGGGTTTTTTGGTGTTTGATTTTTTTATGAAGGCATCATTTCATGAAGGGGAGACTAAGAATCTTCCACTTCATAAATCCTTTTATCCACAAGGTCTTCTTCATGTTTGTGCCATGTGTCCCCTGGTAGTCTTCCTATTTAATACCCATAATCCATGCTCTCTTTCCACAACACTCATAATCCTTTGATACTGCATGGGGCAGAGTTTAGAAGCTTTGCAAGTCAAGACAGTTTTAAGTGATTTATACAGTGAAGTAGAGTTTCCTCTGCCCACCTGCACAGGCTGAAGCGTTTCTGTTACTGTAGTTCATTTTTAAAAGTTTCCATTCATGTAGGGGTTTTTTATTAAAAAAAATAAGCACATTAAAGGGATTTGTATGCATGTGTCTGCTACTCAAATCCTCAACAGCTCTCACAGTGTGCCACTTGGAAGAACAAATTTGATTTAATTTGAAACAGTCTGCTTGCTACATGCAATTCTTTTAGTTGTAAATTGTTTTGTTACACTATAAACAAACAGAATATAGAAAAGGGAAATATCAATTACACATGCTGAATTTCTCCTCTAATAATATCACTAAACATACTTGTTTTTATTGTAGAATTAAGAAGCAATCTGTTCATTTTCATTAGCAACGTCGCACTCTTAACAGCTATTAAAATAACTTCTTGAGAATCAAATTGGAGCAATCAAATGCAAAAAAAAAAAGAGAGAAACCCATCTCAAACATTTTCATATCCCATTGCCTACTCCCTGAGCCATGCTGTCCCTTGTTAACAGAAAAGAACATCAGATTAATCAAAAGAATATGTAACAGAGAATATTCCATTTAGAACAAAAGGAAAAATTATTATCAATGTCATAAAATCATAGATGGTAACTTAAATGTCTGCAAGGATTGCAGACAATGAAACAATGCTCAAAATTCTAAATTAAACAAATAAAAGGCCTTGTGGAAAATTAAGAGAAATGCCCCTACATTTAAAATAAAATGTGTGCAATAGGATGTTGAAGAAACTAGCAAAAACTAGCAACCGTGGAAGAAAAATTATTGCAGGGTATATAAACACTGGAATAGCATGGCCTTCTTCCATCTTGGAAGGTTGTTATGTTACTAAAAGGCAGCAGTAAAAGATCAGAGCATTGTTAATCAGCATGAAAGGAGACGATCAGCCAAGAACAGCAAAAAATAAATATATTTTTAACAGCTATTAAAAATCGCAGGTCTTCTGGCCAAGCAGGGAGTCTGGGATGTCTGGTTACCTCACTCTAGCAGGAGCCATGGTGATTGAATTTACCCTTCGGTGTTTACACAAAGGAGGCCAGTTTCAGCAGCACCTGAGGTACATACGAGCAGGCATACTGGGAAGCCTGGACAGCTGCTCTGACCGCCCTCTTGGTGTTGGCTTGGGGAGGAAACATCTTCATCTATTTGTAGAGAGTGGCCGAATAACCCCAAGATGCTGTGATGCGCTGAACCACCATTCATAATAATACCTTAAGTCCACAAAGCCTAAACTTCACCAGCATTTAATATAGTACGTTATATTTCTTACAATATATAGAACTTTCTACAAAATTTCTGTGCAGCAAATACCATGCCTTCATGTTTCCAGCTGGGGCTGGGCCTTTTGAGGCACTTAGACAATAGAAAACACTATTTGACCTGCTGGGAAGACTTTTGGTAGAGTTCAGAGAATGAGGAATATGAAAACTAATCAGTGTTTCAGTAACTGCAAATCTCACAAGATCAGTGATGTGCCCACTAGGGAAGCAGGACGTGGAGTCATCATGTTAAACAAAATATTGTCTAAATCCTACCCTCCTGGAGGAGAGTCTCCCTGCTGGAGTTTTGATATCCCCTGTGGTCATTCATGAGCTTCCAGACAACTCTCCAACAAAGCTTCAGGCTAGATTTATACCCAAACATCCTCTCACTAAACATTTTTGGCACGGGGGCATACAAAATGAGATCAGACTGCTAACTTAAATGTATTGATTATTGATCAGTTACTAAAGAGAATTGTTCTGCATGTCACGACTTTTCTTCACTCACTTTCTAATGCAGAAACGGATTCATCTTTCACAGGAGTTTCTGACATGAAACAAAGTTAAAAGGCTTCTTTCACAAATAAAATCAATGAAGTTCCTTACACCAGAGACCAGCTATTCCTGCAATTGGACTTACTGGTGTACATATGACGCTATGACCACACAAGAGCTGATGGCACCCTTTTTTAGGGAAAGTAAATACTGAAAAATAAAAACCTTGTAAAACATGATACATCTGGTGAATCATATGCCAAAAATTTTCTCACCCATGGGTCACTTAATATGCAATTTCAAAGCAGATGTAATTTTCCTGATGCTATTTACAGATCTGACAAACTGTAAATAAAATTCCTTGTGTTGCTCAGACTTCTTTTTTCCTGCTGAAATAGAGCACTGATACAAGTCTAGATGTTATTTCAGGATGTCTCTCATATTTTTATTTTTATCTTTCACTGCTTGTTAAAATTTCTCTGGGTCCCATTCAAACATCTGTGGAAAACACAAGTGGATTTACATTTCAAGAAGAAACTTTCTTTGGTTGTTTTCAGTTCTGAATGAAATCTCTCCTCCTATTTTCATGCTTTCATGGGAGGAAATCCAGTCTTTTTCCGCAATAACTTTTGTTGTTGTTGTTCTTTCTAAAATCTTTAAATTATTTCTTTAACTGGTTGGGAGAAAGGAAGGGTTCTTTTACTCTCTTCATATTTTGGCCACTCACTTTTAGCAGCATCTCAAAATTATACAGACTATATTCACAAGTAATATATTATGACATTTTTTATGCAGGTAGCAATTACTGAGACAGCTTTGGATTTTTAAAATTCCACCTGTTGTTCAAGCATTAAATTCAAAGGTAATGACTGGATTGATCCATGTGAAGTGATCCATGTAGCATAGTCCAACCAAAGGCAATTCAAGAAAGTAGCATTTAAGATGCATGGCACTTTTCAGCTCAGGTTCAGAGTCTCTATCTGAAACTGAATCAAAGCCAAGAATAATGGTCCATTTATTTCTGTGGCTTTATTTCTCATTTAGATTAAAAAGGAAAAGAAAGAAAACACAGAATTGCTTCAAATCTCACAGACTGAATGTAGTGAGCACTGCAGTGTATAATCCTTCAGGTTCAGATTCAGGAAACAGAGCCTTAAGCTTGAAATGAATGGGGTTGACGTTTGACTTAAGGTAGTCTAATCTAGAACTTACTATCTTATTATCTTATCTTAATTTTTACTATAAATATAAATTCTGAGTCAAATGCTCTTGCCTAAACCAAACAGCATGGTCACACAATGTTAAAATCAGGATGAGTCTTTCCAGGAGCAAGGCATTTTGGCAATCTCTATTAGACATGGTATAGGTTGCAAACATAATCTGCAGACTTAGATAACAAACTTCTGGGAAATCCTTTTTAAGACAGGAGTACATGGGAAGCTCCCATGTGCTTTTGATGACAGCACATTGTCTTCTTCATGTTTCTTTATTTACTATTATATGAAAACAGAGACCAGATTTCAAGATTTTCATTTCATGAACATAGTAGGAAAAATTGAAAATATGGTAGCTCCTCTGGGAAAATAAACTTTTACTTTCTTACTGTTCTGCTGCTTTAAAGACTTTCACCCAATTTATTCTGATTGTTTGACTCTTATAAATTAAGGACTAAATCTACAACATCTAGTAAATTAGTGCAGCACTGCTAACCAAGGCAAGTTCATTTAAAGGAGTCCAGCTCTGAATCCTCTGTTTCCTTTGGGTATGTCTTCTGCTGTAAGCAATTTCCCCAAGCTATTTAATTGCTTTGGAGTGTTAAGATTTTTTTGCACTCTATTAATGAGATTAGCTTTATTATGTTTATCTAAAGTTTCAGAAGATGATGTAATTTTAAATGACTAAAGCAATAAAATTGAAATCTTTTTATTAAAAAAAAAACAAAAAAAAAAACCAAAGAGAAAAACAACAACAAAAAAGAAAACCCAATCCCTAACAAGTTTGCCAGCATTGTAAACTGAAAAAGAAGCAGTCAGAACTGACAAAATATTCAACATGGATAAAGCAGGTTATGACTGGGAAATATGGAAAATTATTTGTCCAACTGCATAATGACTTAATAAAAATATGTACTTTACGCAGTGCAAGCTACTATATCACCATTTATACTTGTAAAAACAATCTCCTTTTATCTCTCCAGGCTGTGGAACATCTGGTAAGCAGCTTCCACTCTGCATTCTTTGTTGCCCACTAAAACTTTAAGGTTTGAGGAAAACCCATTACCCAACTTGCTCCTAAAAAGTAAATATTTTAAGAGATCCGCCAAAATGTCTGAGGATAATTCACTTATTTATGGACATGCTATTAACTTTATAGCTCAAGCCAGTTCTGCCTCAAAGGTTCTGCATCTGATGGTGGGAAACCTGTTTTTCATGGCAGATGGATGGGAGGGAGGATAGCCCTTCTCAGATGGAAAGCTTTTAACAACTTTTGAGAACTGAGCTGTACAGTGCAACTCAATCAGATGTAGTAAGCAGATCTGAAGACAGGGCTTCTTGAAAATATTTCCACCATGACTGTCTTTGGAGGGGAATTTTCTCACAAGTATTTTATGTTGGGGTTTTTTTGTTTGTTTGTTTTAATTTCTCTCATTAAAAAACTCAACACCCAAACTCTATAACTTTCCTCTCTGACCTGCCACGTCAGTGCCCCTCAGGATAGTCATGCTCTTCCTCACTTCCCTCAGCTGATGCTGCTTCCTTCAGTTTCACTCTGGTCATACCTACAGGTGACACAAGGAGAGCTATGGGGCAACCATGGAGCTGAGCTTACAGGTCAGATTCAGAGGGTCTCCTTTGGAGCTTTGCTTGATCTTGTTTAAAAGTGGAGGACATGGGAGTAAGAAAATATTATGTTCTGAAAGAACTCTACAGATTTAGTGCAGCTACACAACCCTTGTCCCAGAGCAGCAAGTTTTGAAACAGCAATATTTTTACATGGTTTGATATTTGCTTAACTTATTCCCAGTTCAGAAAGGGTAACTGGATGCCTTGAGATGGCAGGAAACAGAAACATCTCTGGAGAAACCTTTCCTTCCAGGCATGCTGCTGACTCTGTCACTGTGGCTCAGTCCTCACCATGCTCAGCAGGATCTAAGCCCAGGGACCTGCTGGAGGCTTAAGCAGCACAATATTCAGACCTACCTGTGCCTAGCCCTTCCAGAGCAGCCATATCAAGGCCATATGAGGGATCTCAGGGGTTTTGAGCTCTTTTCCATCCATAGGCTTCTAGGTCTGGCTCTGGCTTCACACCAGAGCAAATGTCTAGCGGTAGTCTGACAGAAAAAATCTGTATGGGAACTGTTGCTCTGACAGGAAAATGTCTGAGTTGCTAACAATTCTGTTTTCAGAGTCAGGACAGAATAGGCCAAGCAATGGCACGGTCTTAATGATGAGAGGCACTGGAGTTATATTATTTCTAGACATTGCAAAAAGACACTGGACCATGAATCTGAAGAAGTTTGCTTCAAATTAGCATTGAAAACATATGTACAAGTCCTAAACTGAACTCTTATGGCTCATACAATGTTATACTGGCACTTCCCACCCCTGGCTTTGTTTAAACTTACCCAGATGTGCAGTATTACAGAGACCCAGACATAAGGCATGCACATTTATTGCTCCGCCCCAGCCCTGCACATTGTCCAACAGGTGGGACTGCTGAAGAGCAATATATATCCTGGTGGTACCAAATGAAGACTAAGAAGGAGATTCTCTGGGTCAACAGGAAGACACAAGGCAGGAGAAGGGAGTTTGACTTGTTTAAACAACTAACTGGTGGGATTCTCTGGAGGGAGCCCATGCAGCCAAAGAGGAGATACAACCCTCTCCCATGACCTCTCTCTGTTTCCCTACCCCCGTTTCAACTGCCAATCCCTTCCTGACTTGGAAGAGAAGAAAGGAAGAAGATCCCTCTCTTGTCCTTCTCGTGAAACAAAACTCTTCTCCCTCTTCTGCCCTGTGCTTTGGATGAAAAGAAAGGATGAACACACAACAACCCCTCCCCTGGGGCTCACAGGCAGGGTAAGGAGGCATTGCTGGCACAGGTTTCCTTGTTTAACTTTAGGCGTACAGGATTGCAGTTATGTCCTTAGCTTTTAGCCTGTTTCTTTTTAAGAGAACATACTGGATAAAAGTCATTCCTTAAGGCAAAAAAAGACATTGGGCTTTGAGTTTCATTCAATTTATTAGTCCAAGCTGGTTGTGGTATAATTGTAATTGTGCCAGCTATCTGGTTAAATGTCTAGCCTGCTCCAGTTCTGTGACTGTTTCTCCTCAGAGTAGCTTGTAGCCGTACAGAAAAGAGTACAAATCTAAGCACTTGGAGTAGACAAGGAAAACTGTTACTGCTAAATTCACAGGTTTTGGCATTTAAAGGGTGGGGTGGGTTTAATCTGCATATGCTGCTCTTAAAATATTCTCTTTTGTGATCGTTACTTTAAAATTGACTCTTGGAATGCAAACATGAAAGAAAAAATGGAAAAATTCAGCAGAGAATGTCAGCAGCAGCAAAACACTAACAGAGGAGTAACAATTTACCTGTAAGAAATTATCAGAAAATGAGTTTTGGCTAAATAAACAAATAAAGAGAAGCATTTCCTTCAGTTTAGTCTGCAACGCTCTTAGAGACCTAGAAAAAAAGGATTCTTGGGCTGTTAGCATAGCTACAGGGAAAGCAGCAGGTCCTGGGCAGGGCAGCTGGGATACTGCCTCCTTTGGGAGCCAGGGTGCTGCTGATTTCTCAGCAGCACTCATATCCCTTCTCAGATCTCCAGGAGACCTCTCTGTGACTGCTGGTGGTGGTTTTCTGGCATTTCTTTATTTGCAGACCCCCTAAAACTTTATGCTGGAGAGGAAGAGTACGTGGTACTGCCTTACATCCTATTGCCACTGGGCTTGTTTTCCTTAGCTACCATTTACCGGCCTTTTCAAGGTAGTCCACAGGCAGTCCAGAGGTTTAAAAACACTGCCCTTGGACCCGTGCTTGTGGCAGCAAGGGAAGACAGAAACAGTGACAAAGCTGAGAAAGCATACATCCATCACAAGCAAAATTTCAGCATAGGCAAAGGTTCAGAGAAAGTCCTTAAAGAACTTGCTTAGGACTGTCCTAGGAGCTGCATCAGCTGTTTTTATACCAGGAGATACTCTCTCAGGAAGATTGACAAGATAGTTGACAAGAGTCTATCAGAAATTCCAGAAAATGCCATACAGGGATCCCTATTTCTTCTGGTATGAGACTTGCATGAGCTCAGAGGGTCAAAAATTTATTTCAAGAACTAAACCTGCTCTCTTCTGATGAGAGGGACATAGCCAATTCTGCTCTTCTTCAGCGTCTCCTGAAACAGAAGAAATTCCATGACCTGCAAATATATGGGATAAAAAGGTACCCAGAAAATACAAGTCAGAAAGGGTGCACTGCCCTTGAATTCAATGAAAGTTAATTCACTATTTTCAAAAAAAAGCAGTAACAGCCCTCTTCAAAGCAGAAGTATCTTGCCAAGTGCCCACAAGGATGTTCTGATGAGGCGAGAGAAGGCTTTGTGATTTCAGGATGAGACCCTTTGGGAATGAATGAAATAGAAGGTTGTGTTATGCTGATAACATTCTTCTGTACATTTCAGTCTCCATAATGCTCTGGACACAAAACATTTAATTTAATTAGGGATAGAACAAGAAGGCCATGTTATGGTTTTGGTTTTGAAGAACTACATTAGTCAGGTTGTGATTTACACAACCCAAATCAGAGACGGTTTAAAACCCAGTTTCCATTTTTAGCCAAACCACCAAAGTCCAAAGGGGATAGAAAGCCCAGATAAAAGGGTTTGAGTTTGGTCTCATGTCTATAATGGACAAACTGCAGTGGGTTGGGTTTAAATGTTGCAAAACCTCATTACCCAGGTTTTGGATTTGCAAAAACAAAACCAGCTTGAGGTTGGTTTGGATGTCATTCCATTTTATCTGAATCACAAAATCTGGGGGGGGGGGATGGGGTTGGTTATGCCCCATTGCCAGCTTTAGCAGCAGCTTTAATAGCATTGTTATGAATTTTCCTGTGATTTTTTCAGGTGACAAAGGAAACCAGCCAAAAAACCAAACAACAAATATACCAAAGACAACAACAAAAAACCAATTATGAAATCAGTGTAGGACTCAATTTTGCAAGATATTAAGCAATTCTGCAAGGTATCAAGCTAACACAGCTGCCAGGACCTTTAGAAAATATTGAGAGCATGTAGTACTTTACAGGTGTCTAAGCCAGTGGCACTTTACAAGTCAGGCCCTTGACTGGCAGAGCTGTCATCATGCCTTTGAAGTTTGATAGCCAAGGATCTGCTCCACTGAGCCAAATTTCACTGCTGTAACCAATCATGTATGTCCCATTCACAAAGTTAGTCAACTTGGACAGAAGTAATGAGAACTCTAAAATGTTAGGGACTTAGGAATTCAAATGACATTTGAAACTGGGAATCCATATTCTCAAGCTGAAAGGTTAACACTGTCCAGTACAGAACATGTGTTGGGAATGATTAGGAAAAGAACATCTGATTCACAGTTATGAAACAAGTCATTTAAACAATGCTGTTCATAGTGTAATTCAGTAATGTTTTATTATTCTTTCTTCTTCCTCCTCTGGCTCTGTGTTGATTTTTCTCAAATGCAAGTTCGTATATAAAGCAAGTTTATGGCATTTTCAGAAATTAATCCTAGTTGTGTCCTCTAGAGTCATTCTCCCTCATACCCCTTTTTGACTGCTTTATTTTCAGCATATGAAAAAATAAGACATATACAAAAATGTATGTTTATATAAATATAGACATTGTAAGTGTTACTAAGAATCACACCCAAGCTGTTAAATTTAGGTACTCTTTTAATCTGGAACAGAACAAATATCAATAAAAGGTTCATTGAAGATACTTCCTTTGCTTATATCAATATTGAATCAGTTCTGCAATTAACAATTACATGTCTGTATAGTGCTATTGGATAAATGTGATGCCTAAGGTTTGGGGTGAATTTTGTGGATTTTTGGGATTTTAGAGGTATAAGTTTCTTGCTCACATATTAAGGGATGTTTGAAGCTGCTGAGTGGATTTTTCTCACATTCTTCAGCTCTCTGAAGGTCGTGGTGTTTTCAGACTTTCAGATATTGAGGGGTGTTTAGACTTACTAAGGGATTTTCTCACATATTCTGGGGCTCTCTGAAGGCCGTGATGTTTTTTAGGCTTTCAGATATTGGGGTGTTTAGAGTTACTAAAGGGACTTTCTCACATATTCTGGGGCTCTTTGAAGGCCATGGTGTTTTTCAGAGACACCTGCAAGATAACTTGAAGTCAAAACAAAAGAAGAGCCCAGAAACCATTGGAGGGGGTCCAGGGGGGCATGGCCCAGGACCCTGAGGGGTGGACCACCGGGGAAATTAGAAATAATGATTGGTTATGGATATTTCATATGCTAATTTTGTAAAAGGGTATAAAAATGGTAACCCTACTGAGGGCTGTGTCTTCGATCTTCGGGGAATTCTCGGATGTGGGGGGAATCCTCCTCGTTGACCCGCGCGCGTTTGATGGGGCCCAGCGGAGACACGGAGTCTCCGATCTCCCGAATAAAGGTATTGTCTATCTTTCTCCATTGATGTTTGTCTGAGTGCCTATTTTCCAGGATTTTAGGCATCAAATGAGTGAGAATATGTTAATGAAAGGTAAAACATTATCTAATCACTAGGTCACTCTTCTTATCCTTCTTCATCCAAACTGGTCTTTCACACTCAAGTCCTGTATATTAATTTTTCCAAAATGTCTGCTTCTTCTCCAGATTCCAAGACTTGATTATTACACAGAGTATGTGGTAGAGTTGGACCAGCAGAAACATCTACTCTCCACAGTTTCCTGTCCAACCTCCTAAATACATCCAGGTTTCCAGAGTCTGTAAAGGAGCACTCTAGAAGACAGAACAGATTGGAGGCACCTGTGCTCATTGTCATAGTATTCATTCTTGGTCATTGTTCATTACTAAATATACGTGAATCAATCTTATTGTAAATTGTCTTACCCATTTTCTGAATTCTCTTGGTGTCTGTTGTTTATACATGCTTCTCTTTGTCTTTTCTTTCCCCTCTTTTATTTTTTTTTCACTTTCTCAACTGACTTCTGACTACACCCTTTTCCCTCCATCTCTCACCACAGCTCTGCTATATCCTTTCTTTCTCTTATCCCTATACTTATATCCTTAATAACAAATGCCCATCTCCACATGGACTCTTTACCACTATACTGTTTTTCTATAATGACAGCAAATTACTCTATGGAGTTTCATGCCTACTCACACAGAAACCAAGGATTATTTTGTAGCTTCTGTAATTGTTTCACACACTGCATTCGTCTCTACAATCCTCAGCTGTGTACTGACATGAAGGCTTTTCAAAGACTGGAGAGCAGTACTAGGATTTTGCATTTTGTACATATGTCTAGGTGTGTGTTTGAAATGGAAACATAACCTTATGTCTTTCCTGAGTACAAAATAACATTTCATGTAGCAGTGGTAAGCTCTACTAATACCTTGGCTTAGTTACAAATACACTCCTACCAGATGCATACTTAGCCTCCAAATTACAGCTTTGAGAGTACCAGGTTATTAAGCATCCTTCCTGCTCTAGCCTGAGACACTACGATTCCTGTTGTTCTGCTCCAGTGAATATTCTCTTATCAGGAAAAAAAAAATTAACAGTTTTCCTGGTGGTATGTGATTGCTTGTTGTCCTCAGGCCCTAGATCTCATTTCTTTCCTGCTAAAATGAGGTTAAGAGCTAATTTTAATGGGTGGGTAGGAAGCAGGGAGGATATCAGAAGTATCAGACACATTCCAAAACTAATTCTCGAATAGGATTTTCCTGATAAACAACAACAACAACATTGGGCTGTGATAACAGTAAAGTCATCTTCCACTTAACATTGTCGGAATTGAATAAACTCTCATGCGTTTATCTCAGTGTGCCTGCTGGGTTCATAATAAGGGAGTGTCCTGCTGAACGAGAAGAGGAAGCCGATGAATGCCAGGTGATGTGCACTAGTGGGAATGGGGAAATGGGAGATTACGCAGAAGCAACCCACAGTTTAAAACTGATAATTTTTATACCTATGGGGGCTAAAATTCTCCTTTGTAGTTGCTAAACCAGACCTGATGTTTACATGTTCTGGCATAACTGACTTACTCTGCATGAATTATAACCTGGATTTTTCGAATTCCCTACCTCAACCTCATTCAGACTTTAAATAGCATTTCAGACTCAGTATTGAGTAGACCTGGAAAAAAGAAAAACAAAACCAAAAAGGTGGATAAACAGCAAAAGCTTCTTTTCGCAAACAGCAAAATAAAAAGTAAAAAAAAAGTGTTAAGATGGAGGGTGTTTGGCAAATTCTGTCACAAAGGGCTGTGGGTGTGGTTTCTTTCTGCATTTGACAAAAGAAATGTAAGGAAACAAGTCTCCTTTATAACTCATTTGAGACTTTTTAAGCACTGAGAACTCAAGAATTTCATTACTAACATTCCCATGGCAACTGTAACTTGTCCGTACTGCACATGTATATGGCACCATAAAAACTAACGCTCCAGACAGTAATAGAAAATTTCTGAGCAATACTTTTGTACTGTGGCAGTTATTGCAGAAATTAAAATGCTGATTTCCATCATATATGTTGTATCAAAATGTCAGCCAGAAGGCTGCATGGGTCAAGCAGGTCGTGAAGACAATAGAGCTAGTAGTTTGATTGAAAACTGAGGATGTTCACCAAGAAGCAAGTGGAAAGATAAAAATATGGGAGACTTCTGCTTTGACTGTGTTTTTGGCAGCTGTGGGGCTGTTGTTGACTTGGAGCACAGTACATGACTGGCACAAATAGCTGTTTGGAGGAACAAGGGAAACACGGTATATTTCACATACGATTTAACCCTCCAGAATCAGATTTGTTAATAATAACCAGTAAATAGCTGAATGGTAATGAAATGATACAGAACACATTCTGTGGAAATTTCTAGACAGCACCAAAAGTCTCATGCTGAGTTCTGTAAAACACCACTCCGTTAAGGAGGAAAGAAGCCATTTGAAAAACAGCTTTCCCATCCTCCGATTCGTCAGACACAGCAGGTGGATTCAGTTATGGCAAAATCAATAGAATGAAGAAAGGAATTAAAAGTAATCAGGTAGCTAAGCACTAATACATCCAAGCAATAGAGTCAAGGCAGCAGAGAAGGACATACCACCAGTGATTGGAGGGTGAACAGGAAAAATGTCTGAGGGAGAAGAAGGAGAGGAATTTTTGGGAACAAAACAGCAAAGCAGAGCTAGAGACAGATTCCTGGTCTTGGAGTTTTCCCAGGCAACTCTGCTCAATGGCACTGCACAGGCAAAATATAGCTGTTCATACTGGGGAGCAAGTTTATCTGGCCTTGGCTATATAGCACGGTTTGGTGGATTCCCCCAGCAAACTCTGCACGGTGCTGGACAGGCAGGAGACCTAGGGTCTGAAGGTACATCTACACACAGAGACCCAACGGGAACATGGAGAACAGTTTGAGAAAGGCAAGTCTGCTGAAGCCAAATAAAGATTGCAAGCAGTGAGGAGAAAAAGATGAGAAACAGGCTAGTTGGATTTTTGTATCAGGTAAAATGAAGTCTAAACTGGCACTTAGTAATTCTTATATATATAAATATATATGCCTGTGTGTGCGTGTGTATATATATATATATATACACACACACATATATATGGTGCTACATGACCCACATGGTGAAGAATGTCAGAACAAATGATTGTGATGCTTTCTATGACCTTACACTTTATGAATCTCTGAATATATGAATTTATATTTAAAAGTACAGCCCCCTCTCATGCCCAGCAAGATACACTGTGGCTCCAGCAGCACTTCAGTGGTGAGCCAAGTGGGAGCCACACAAGGAAAGCCACAAAAAAGCAGGCAGGGGGGCTACTGTAATCACTTTTTATGCTACCATTTAGGAAAAATCTAAAACATTTCCCAGTAGTTTTTCCTTATGTGAAAAAAATAGCTGCGAGATCCAGGTCTCAGCATGGTGACAGGTATCCAGGCCTGCTCTGCAGCTGTCATTTTGCAGTTCTTATCTCACCACCACCATGCAGTATTGTCAGCACAGTGCTGCTTCCTCACTAGAACACTGCATGAATCTTATTCACTTCCAGTGCATCATACAGAGGGGATTTTGTTTACATACACACATGCACCTGTGACACAGAGCTCCCTGGATCTGCATGCATTATAACCTGTGCTTTGACCTTTTCCCTTCACTGTCTTTGATCAGACTGCAAGATTTTTATTAAGGATGTGCTATGTATGCAAAATATTCAGGAAGCGTGATAAGGATAAAGCAGTGCAATGCTGGCTGATTGAACAAACAAGCAAGCTAACAAACCCAAACCACTTCTAAAATCTGAATTTTGCTGTCACATGATTCCATTTTGGCTTCTGTTTACAACATTTAAGAATAACCACACTGGTGACTGAACTTGAAGGGCTCAGCTGCAAATCCATCCCCATCTCTTAACTTTGCTGTATTCTTCTAGGTTATCCCATAGTCCTCTTTTCCCACCTTCGTATTTTCCCACATATATTTCTTTTGAAATCATAAACACTGAATTTTTTTTTACCTCTTTCCACTCTGCTCAAGCCACCTCTGAAGCTGCATGCTGACTGTCCTCAAGGCTGGTCAGGGAGCCCATGCCTGGCTGAGGGAAAGGGTGCCTTTAGCACAGCTGGGCAAGCACACACATGAGCAGGGTCCCAGAGATGCCTCAATCCCAGGAGGGGTTCCAGTCAGGGCTGGTGCCTGACATAGCTAATTAGGCTCATTCATTCCAGCCTGTGGGGGAGACACTTGTTTTTAAAGGGAGTTATGTAGATCCAAGTGCCACATGGAGCAGCTGTGGCCCCAGCTGGGAGCATTTGAGATGTCAGCAGGGACATAGTTGCACTTCACAGACCTGTATCATAGTAACTTAAATGGAGAAGAGGTCTGCAGGAAAGCCTGTGTGTTTTCCTGCGTGGGTAGTCCTGTCCTACCAGAAAACGCTCTGGCAAGACAGGAATCTTGTTATTGTTTTTGGTTTGTATTTTTGTTGCATTTGAGAGTCCTTGGCAGAAATCAGTTAAGCTCATTACAGAAAGTTGTGTGAAAATAAAAGTAACATTTCTGGCCCACACATGCCTGTCATTTCTCTATGAGGTACATAGGTTTTCTGATTTGCTGCCTTCGTTCTTTTGCTGGTTTGGTTTTTTTTTACAATGTGTTCAAAAATCTCTGAAGGTCCACTTAAATATAAACAGCAAATTAGACCTACCCATACACAATTGTCTTTATGCTTTCAAATAATTTGCCATTAGAAACGGAATTTGAAGACATGCAGTTACCTTTAGATGTTACATTACACATCTGAAAAAGCAGCAACTACCTAGCTTTCTACAAATTATTTGTCTTGAATTTATTTCTCAAGTTATCATAAATTGAAAATGAAGAATGAAGGAGAAAGAGTGCAAGAAAAAATCTGACCAACATTTCACTATGTGCTTTGCAGTGGTCATTTCATCAGCCAGGAGGACTAGCTTTAAGTGAAGGACCCTGACGTGTAAAGGGTTACATCACTGAGAGGATTATTTCCTCTGGGCTCAAATCTTGGCAGAAGAGACCTTACAGCTCACACTTAAAAGCAAGAGCTTTGAGAAGGGCAGGTACCAGAGACTGTGGTTTTTAAAATCTCTGCTATATTCCTAACAGTTGTGCAATGACCATATCCTGAAAGAAGTGGATTTTCTGTCCTTTTCAGATCTGATTGATTTAGATCAGAATAGTTATTTGGTTTTCAAGAAAGAGTTATTGTTCCCATGTGCAGCAATTTTTATATGGCCAACAAAGCTTTGTGATGTTTCTAGCATATGGCGTGAGTGCCTTTAATAGTTGGACTCGATGATCTTAAAGGTCTTTTCCAACTTAAATGATTCTATGATTCTATGATTTACTTGACAGCTCACTTTATATTTGATCCAGAAGCTAGGGTTAGAAGTGGGAAAACACAAGCAGTGATTAGAAACTCCTTAGCTCTCACCTGGCTCTTCTCACTGACTCCCTGTGTGGCTTGGATGTAGGCTAGAGCAAATTTTAAAAACAGCCTCCGAGCAGGACTGCTGAGTTTTTGGCTAGTGTGAGACACTGTAGGCCTTCTCCTTACAGTGCTGTAAAAAATCAAATATTCTTTTTCTCCTGAAGTGTTCACCTAACAACTAAAAGTTACTGGCCCTAAATGTCTATAGCAATTTCCCCATTTCAGAATGGAGCATGCTAATATTAATTTGCTTCATCAATATGAACCAAGAATCAGCTATTTAAAATCTATACAAATCTTTGATGTTTACTTTGAATCAGTTCATAGTCAGTCTCTATTATTTCTACGGGATTAAAGTCAGGTTGACTAAAGATGTACATAGGCTATATAGATAGCATAAGGAGACCTGGCAATCCAGAATGGTCTGATTTCACCCCTGTTCTAATAGCACTTGATTGAAGCATTTACTGCAAGTCCAATAAGTCCCAGCTGCAAGACTCCTTGTGCAAATGTGCAAGCTGACTGTTGCCACTTATGCCGATTGGCCTTCAAACAGGATTTCTGGACAGCTGGCAGACTGGGGGCTCAATATCCAGTCAAAGTGGCAAGGCAGTAAGGAATTGCTAAAATCTGTGATCTACAACCAAATCTTATAGAGCCAGCAGGGGTATAATAACCCCTGATTGTATTTGCAAAAGAAAAGTCTTCCTGCATACACTGTCTCTGAATAAAGCCACGTTCTGGCGATTGCTTTGGATGACTTCACTCACACGAATCACAGGCATTCACTTTTTTTTCAACCACTGTTGCTATGCAGTGTCTGGAGAAAATGGTAGGGTTATGAAAGGGCTCCCCAGCTTCCTTACAGCAAAGCAGTAATGTCCAGAATAAGAGCAATTGAGAAAACAAGTGTCATGAAAACAACTTGTAACTCACAGGTGACCAGTCACGTGGAAACACTGGCTGCTCTCAAGTATCTCAGGCAGTCCCCAAGGACTTCTCTGGTTCTTGCCTGTCAATACTAAGGTGAAGAATGTTTTGTTGTGTTGTGTTTGCAGCACTGTCATCCAAGTATGTGTCGTACGGGCAGGTTTCTGGGGCTGCGATCTCCTTACAAGTCATTGTGCTGGGTGCTGCTGCTTTACTGGGATTAATAGTGGGCCTGTGATGAATGAAATTCATCCCTCTACCTGCATCATTGCACAAATACACTTTTTATAAAGAACATATTAAAGTAAATTAAAGCAATAAACCTATATATAAGGACAATCAGCTGCATAATATAGCATAAGGCCCATGCCACACTGATCATCTGATGGCAAGCAGCTTCTTTGGCAAGTGTTATCTTTTTACAGGCTGTCTACCGTTGTATTCCTAAAATTGCTAGGATCTCCTTCACTCCATCTGACATGACTGCTTCACAAGCAATTGCCAATTTGTGAGCAAAATTTTCAGAAAGTACCTTTGTTATTAAGCCCTGGTGACTTTGAGTGTTACTTAGAGATCAAACACGTGGTCAGATTACTCAGACTTGTCCGGCCAGGAGTTACCAGAAGTTGTGCAGAAACTGAATGGCAGTAAGTGTCTGGGTGCACACCATGCAGTGTAATTTGACCTAATTTAAACTTCTCATGTTATGTGGTAAATTCAGAGCTGCTACCGACTGAAAGCAGGCACACAGAGAGGTATTGCTGCTTAGCACATGCATGGTAACCTGCTATGCTGCAGGAGTTGTGTGGTTGATTGGATTCTGAGGTTCCCAAATCCCTTTCCAAAATGGAACATAGGCACTTCAAAAAATTGCACAAATGTCACTTGTATGTCAACAGCCTAAACTCAGCTTTGTGAGTTCCACATAACTTTGGAGGTACTTTTAGAGTCGCCTGCTACTGATAATCATAGCACTTGAGGAGAAAAGGGGGGAAAAGGCTTTCAAAAATAAAAGGTAACCCTGGTAGAATTTCTTCTTCCCTTCAACTGAAGGAACTATGGAACCTTGCAGTTTACAGTGATTTCTGACTCCCATGCAGAGCACAACAATTTCTCTCATATAGTCACAGTGAGGAGATAACTTGGTAGTGGAAAACTGAATTATCATGTATTTAACTTTATTTTCAGGGAGGTTTTTAATGAACTTATCGTGCAATTTTCAAAACGAACTGTGTAATTATTCCTCTTTTTTATTGAGTAGTAGCCTCAGGTCTTTTGCTAAACCGCATGTCACAATAAAGCTGTTGTTTTGTTTGAATTTAATTCTTAGACTTAACAAAAGGACACCCTGGCAGAGCTTGTTTGAAGTGGAAAATTGGCTACATCCCTTGAAGCTCAAAGAAAATATAATTTATTATATGGTCTTCTCAATGGCTTCATAAGCATTGTCCATGTTCTGGAAAACCATGTCAATAAATCAGCACTAATTGTTGTTTGAAGGTCAAGCTAAAGGTTTTGTTTTTCTTGTATTTGGCTTCTGTAGGTGAAAAGACATTTGGCTTCATAGCTAAACAGTCTTGGAATTAATTTTCCACCAGTTTTTATGCTACTGAATGTCAAATACTTCTGCCTTTGAAACTGTCACATCATTCTGAGGAGCTAAATCTAATTGCCACCTCTTTGATATATTTCTTTTAACATTTCTGTGGCTTTTTAATTTTTGTCTGTATTCTTTCCTTTCCTGCCTTAGGCATTTTCTTTTTTTCTTTTGGCTCTGAAAACCCTTCTGAATCTAAGTACCTTGTTTGGAGCCAAGCTAAAACCAAAAATTGCAAGTGAAGCTTCATTGCTGTGTGCTGACTTCATTATTACTGTAGAAAAGTGTCTCACCTGCCCCACTGAGCTGAGAGGGGGAGTGTGGGAAGCTGGGTGGAGATGCCGCCATGGGAATTTGTTTCACGAGTGTGACAGTCTGCATGGGAATAGATGTTGCAGATGACTGGAGAGAGACAAGTATAGACAAGGGCTGGTGACAGGGATGCAAGGGGAAAGCAACCCTGGAAAGTTGTCTGGCTGAGGGTTTCCAGGCTCTAGCTGTGGGCACTGGGAGTGCTGTGGGAAGGGTCATCCAAGAAAGGCAAGAGGCCATGATGACAGTCTAGCAGACAAGGTGACCTGGAGGCTGGATGCCTGAAAACAAGCAAAGGTAATTACAAGGATGCAACTCTTCCCTGGTGTCGTACAAGGAGCTGCTGGAGGCAATTGCTGTATGTAGGACATCACAGTTTCTCTCCCATCACATGGGTTGAGTTATCACATATCACTTGGCTATAGTCCCAGGGGACTGGCTGCAATAATGTGCATAAAGCTCTGGCTATGCAGCCCACTCCTTTGCTTCCTGCGGTGTGTCAGGGTGGAAGGCAGCCATATGGCTCCCAGCACAGTAGGTTTGGCAGCATTCTTTCTGCTACAGACACCAAGGCTCACCTCACCTACCAGCCGGGGGCTCCTCTTAGGCCCAGTGCTCTTCAACGTTTTCAATAATGACTTGAATGCAGGACTTGAAGGGATACTAAGCATGTTTGTAAATGACACAAAACTGGGAGCTGATTCTCTCCAAGTCAGGGAGGCCCTGAAGAGGGACACATTAGAGTGCTAGGCAATCACCAGCTGTATGAAGTTTAACAAAGACAAGTGCCAGATTCTGCACCTGGGTTGGGGCAATCCTGCATATACATACAAACTGGGGAATGAGATGCTGGAGACCAGTGCTGTGGAAGGAGAGCTGGGGGTCCTGGTCGATGGCAAGTTGAGTATGGGTCAGCAGTGCCCTGGTAGCCAGGAGGGCCAACCCTGTCCTGGGGGGCATCAGGCATAGTATTGCCAGCCAGTCAAGGGAGGGGATTGTCCTGCTCTGCTCTGCACTGGGTTGGTCTCACCTTGGATATTGTGAGCAGTTTTGTGCACCACAATATAAAAAGGATACTAAACTATTAGAGAGTGTCCAGAGGGCAATGAAGGTGGTGAAGGGCTTTGAGGGGAAGCTGTATGAGGAATGGCTGAGGACACTTGAGCTGTTCAGCCTGGAGAAGAGGAGACTGAGGGGAGACCTCATTGCAGTCTGCAACTGCTATGGAAGTGGAGGGACAGGCACTGATCCCTTCTCTGTGTGACCAGTGGCAGGACCTGAGGGAATGGCTTTAAGTTGTGTCAGGAGAGGTTTAGGTTGGATCTTAGAAAAAGGTTCTTCACCCAGAGGGTGGTTTGGCACTGGAATAGGCTCACCGGGGAAGGGGTCACAGCACCAAGCCTGACGGAGTTTAAGAAGTGTTTGGACAGTGCTCTCAGGCACATGGTGTGATTCTTGGGCTGTCCTGTGCAGGATCAGGAGTTGGACTTCAATGATTCTGATGAGTCTCTTCCAACTCAAGATATTCCAAGATTCTATGAAAATAATAAGGTCCACACAGCAGATTGGGAGCAGATTATTTCAGGACAGCACTGAATTTTGGACAGAAGTGTTTGGATATGTTAGATGGAAAAGAAAATCTGGGTCCATTCTTCTAAAGAAGGAAATGAAATCTTTGCACATAGACTGGAGGAAAAAAAACTAAAATGAGAGTAAGAAAGAAGATTAAGAATATAAGAATTGAGTAAGGGAAGTTTGGGGAAGTTGTCTAAAAATCTCTCTCATCTCCTGCTCTACTACAATCAGACCCCATTTTTAGTCTGATAGTGCTCTCCTTCTTTGTGCTGCCCCTTTCTATAAGCAGCTCATGGTGTCCTGGTGTTGCCCCTGCCCACGTCTCTGAGGAGCAAGCCTGGCCTTTAACAGCAGCTGTGGTGAAGGGGTAGGAGGGAAGGACTGCAGGAGACAAGAAACTGTTCTGTTTGGATGGGAGTGGTTTGTACCCTACTGAGGTCTAGAAAACAAGTGGAAATTGTAGACATAAGTTTTGAATAAATAAAATAAATATTGAAAACCCCACCACCAGTTCTGCAGTTCTAAGGAGAAAATAATATTTGATTAAAAGACAAAGCATGTATGGGGTAACTTTTTCATTTCCTGTTCATGATGAAGGTATTACTGACATTATTTAAGCTGTGTTGAAGACATATAACGAGAGTCTAAACAGATATAAATGTTCTTCTGGAATGTTATTTATAGTTCCTTGGTACCCAATGCCAAACGTTAACAAGGTTTATGAGAAACCAGTGAAGACTGTAAATTGTTAGACTTCTAATTTAAATCATGCTGCTGACTCCATTTGTTTTCTACACATTGATCTGACTTTCAGATAAATCTGATAAAATTCTCCAAGTTGGAGAGAGATTTGTTTTCAGTCAGTGGGAAACTATTAGAAAGACAAGTCATGAGGTTATTTGGAACAAAGCCACAGGCAGTAATATACCACACTTGAATACTTCTTTTTTATTTATTTAAATGTTACATTATTTGATAAATTGCTTATGCAGCCATTTAACTGACTCTTCTGGAAAGTGTTTATTTGTAGTCACCTCAGTGTCAGCAGTGAAATGAGCTGGGACTGAAATTTCATTAAGAAAGTAATATTTCATTATTATGGCCCCAGCGATCATCACTCTGTGTACATTAAGTCCAAAACCTATAAAATGTTATAATAATAATACAGCTATGGCAAAAAATGGGCATGAGCCAGACAGGATATTCACTGTTAATGCACTGACCATACCAGCAGTCTGGGCTCTTGTGGGACAATTAGCTCAAAGAGTATGTAGGTCTTAAACTTTGAATTTCCTTTGATTTGGCCATTTCAATTTGCAACCTTAATTTCCTTTAGTACAAAGAAAAAATTCAAGGTACCTGCTCTGTGTCAAAATGAGCCGTCCTGCTGTAAAACCTGAAGGAGAAGGCCAAAGAAAGGTGGATAAGTTACAAGGATCCTCTCTGGGACATCTCCTCCAAACACTTGGGACAGAAGGTTGTTTCCCTCCTTTGAGGAGTGAGGTGACAGAGGAGGGTCAGTCCCCCATCCCCTGGACAGCCACAGGGTGTGGACCCGGGGCTGGTTCTTTCCTGGCTTTTGAAATGTCCACCATCTTATTTCCACTTTTAGAGCAGCTAAATGCAGGCTTTTTCCTTATCCTCTGTAATGTATGTCCACAGACCAACTTGCCCCAGTTCAGCTAAACTGGATTAAACATTTCTTCTCCCAGATCATGAGTCTGTGTGGTAAAGATCTGGTGTTTCTACAGAGTGACAGGATTCAGAGCCCAGGAAGGCAAGAGAGAGAGGTATGGGTGACCACAGAGGCAGGCAGGGCTGCAGCAGCCGTGCTGGCCCAAAGCAGATGAGAGCCTATGGAACAAAGTTCAAGGCAGGGTAAGCCCCTGCTCAGAGTTATGTCTTACCCAGGTGTATTCCTGCACCTGATTTTTCCGTCCTCTTCCACACCCTGTCACCTAAGCAGTGTGGTGCACCCCACATGTCACACATTGACTCAGAAGCAAGCTGCAGTCTTTACATCTGACTGTGTCATGAAGGTAACCATGGGTTTAGAAGTCTCATTTTGAGGAAAAAAATTTGAAAATAACAGCCTCTTAAGCATCAGGACATGGAGCACTTTTGTGGCTCCTTATGCCTTATAGAGATTAATGATATGTGGAATTTTATTACTCTCTTCTGTCAGTCTTGAAAGTCCTCAAGGGAAATAGGCATACCGAATGAAAACAATTCAGATATAGTAAATAAAATAAATCATAGAAGTTAGGGTTATATTAGGGTTTTTGTTTGTGCCTTTGAATATATCAGGTTGAACTCAGTGAAAATCAGAACATCACAGGAAAATTGGATCAAAGGGGACGTTGAAAGACATGCAGCTCTTATATAGCTTATCCACACCTTCCCTCCCAACAGTATGATTCAAACCCTGCAGAAGTCAATGTGTGTCATAGGCTTCAGTGGTTTTAACTCAGCTCCTCAGTGTTTTACAGTCCCTTTGGAGCAAGAGAAATCTAACTTAACCCCTCCCACAAACCAAATAAAGTTTCCAAAATGGCACCTCTGCCTTGCTGACTACACTCTTTTCTTTTTTAATTGTACACGTGAATCCCTGAGAAACCTCAGTCCGAGTTCAGGATAAACTCATGTTTCCTCTGCTTGCCAGAAGAAAATGAAAAGTAAAGCCCCATCAATTTTATTGCTCATAATTGTGGATAAAATGCAATATATTTGGCTCATATAAATTTGCTAGCAAATTATATTCAATAAAACCCTGGTGAGCAATTTAAAAGCATAAATCCCCCCATGCTGAAAAAAGCTCATAAATTATACAAGAAAAGGAGTGATTTCATCAAAGAGCCAAGATCTGCCCATGGAATGTTTCAATAGTACTGGATTTATAGTTTTCTGGGAGACGATTTATGATCCCTAATTTTCTGCAATAAAAAGCTCAGTGGGGATTCTCTGAATGAAATATCTTTTAACAAAGAGAGAAATAAAAAAAAATAAAATCTGTGAGTGAATGCAGACAATGCCATTCTTGGAGAGTGTTCCCTTTCGTGTTCCTACTTCAAAACTCATCATAGAAGACCCTAATAAAGGCTATAGTGAGAAAGACTGAGACTTTGAAATAAATGCATTGCACAGTTGGAGAGGGCATTTTTAGTAATAAATGCATCCATGATGCTTCATAGCAGTTGTCTTTAAGTAAAAATGAAATGATCAGGCTGGTTTAAAGGAAAGGTTAAGCATTTCCAAAACACAAGGGATGATTACATGATACAAATAACCTAGAGGGGGAAGTTCTGTGTGAAGCCTTTGCACAGATGTGACATGCAATCATAGCTAGATGCACAGAGAGATTCACTTGCTTTCCCTAAGTTTTGGGCTCTGATTCACAGTCCTTGTCAAACTTAGTGGCAGTGGCTGAAGAGGTTACTGTTCTCCTGAACCATCAGTCACCAGACTGCAGGGACCATAGATCAGAGCACGTATCTGTTGCAGGTCACAGAGCTGGGCACTAAGGTGAAGTGAGAACAAGATTTAAGTTAATATGCCAGGCTATGAGTTATGAAAGATGTTAGGACAGAACTTAATGCCTCTTCGACTGTTAAAGGGATGACATAGTAAAAAAAAAAATCTGCAATCACCTTTTAAAAACTCCTCCATAAATCATCGAGGTTGTGACCAAGAACTCCTGCTTTGCGAATCTGCTCCTGGATGATAAGAGAGAGAAGATAATGGGATAGATGGACGTTTGTTGTTGGTTGTTTCTCAAGACATTATTGTTCCCATTTTATTTATAAGAAGCCAAGGCATCTAAAAATGTAAAGACCTGTGTGAATGATCAGGCAAGCAGACTGACAATAGAACTGTCCTCCCTCTCCACCATACTAGTTAACCACACACAGACCATGAACCTCCTAGAAACGGGTAAGGATAGCCACTGGGATAAATGGGAGCTGTGAAAGTACCTAATGCTGAGTACCTACATCACTCAAAATCTTTCGCTGTCCCTCCAGACTTTCAGAAATAGAAAAAGGGTGAAGGTGCAGTTCAAGTAGATTTCCAATTTCTATCCTTTGGATTTGCGTTTTTTATTTCTCTCATGTGAGTGCCATAATCTTGGGTCCCAAGCTTTCAATTTCCATGGCAAAAATACAGACATGGGCAGTTAGGGGCTGATCTAATGCCCACACTAGCCTGTAGTCAAAAGGACTCTATTGCCTTTAATCAATATTAGATTGAGCTCTTGCCTAAACCCACATAATACAAATGAAAAGAAAATGCTCAAAACCATTTTGTTTTGATGGCAAACAGTGGATGGAAAGGCCAGTGAAGATACTTGACTGATCCATCTTAATCTCATTGAGTTTTATTATGAAATAGAACAAGAATTGCTGAAAATAACCTTGGTTCAACTATCTCTTTTATATACCACAGCAGATTTGGTTGACTGAAGCAAGGAGGAAGATTTTTCAAGAATTTAATTTAAACTCACACTGCAGCTCTGGAGGACTACCAGCTAAGAGTGCTGAGGCAGAACAGCTGGCTGAAAGGAAGGAAGTGTCTCTTTGGAAAGGTAATTCATAAGTATTAAGCATGCAAGATTTGCTGTCTATCACCTCACTCCAAAACACTTTACAAGCACTGGGCATTTTGCCCGTGTCTGTCTGGCAGGACCTGGAAACACTTCCTAGCTCCTCTGCCTAGGTATTCACGTCAGATAGATCCAATTCTATGTTGATACCAGACCCAGCTACAGACTAGTCCCCTCCATCTCATGCAGTGGGAGCCCTGACTTATGGCCCAGGCGATGACTGCAAAGTGCCCCTGCTGCTCCCTTGATTGGAACAGAGAGTATGTGCCTGGAGCTAATTTACCCCATATTCTTACAACATTTGTGGCTGAGGCAGACCAGGAGAAGGCATTCATCAACATCTCATCCAATGCTTCCCTAGGAAAATATACAGCATGCAGTTTGATTGTTCACTGCTCTTACAGAGTTGGGGTTTTGTTTGGTTCTTTTTTTTTTTCCCCCATAGGATCTGGACTGTATTTCTAACTCATCAAGAATGCAAAATAGAACTTTTTTGTTTTCCAGGTATAAGTGTTCTAATTATCCACAGATATTCCAGTAAATACATCTATATTATTTTCATTCACTGTTGATACAAGAATGTATACATGTAGCCATATATTAACATGTCTACTTGGCATTCCAGTGTGCCAAAAAATTAGCATTTTCTTATGCAGACAGTGGTATCTGGCTTCCCTACCAAATAGCAATAACATTTATTGGACATAAGTAGAAACAGTCCTACAAAACAACAACTTCCCACAAAATAAAAGCATTCAAAACTAAAGCTTTGTGATCCGTTCAGTCAGATGACTAAATTTCAGATACTAAGTTAAATTTCTTCTTTTATATGTACTGGAGATAACTCTAACATTTCCGTAAATGAGGCATCATTGATGCTCCAGTGATCGAGTTCCCTGAAGTACATCAAGTGGCTGACCTAGGCAGAAGCTCTTAGCTGCTTAGAAATTCCTGACAGGGCCTTTTGCACACTCCTATGGATCTGTCTAGGACTTTGACACAACTAGGGGGAAAACCAAAAAGCCATCTCTTAGATATTTGTCTTGATCCACAGAAGAGAACCAAACCGACCCTCCAGACATTTACTTGATCCCATAAGAAAATTCAGGTCAATCAACACGATAATTACTCAAGGCATTGTGCAGCGTTACTGGATCAGTACAGGCTCCAAATGATCTGTAACAGTAAAAACAGGATTTTTGAACAGTCCGCCCATTATTAGTGCCTAAAATATCGGAGTTGCATCCCCAGAATAGGTTATGCTCAGAAAAGCGAAGGAACCCTGCCTGAAAGCTTTCCCTTTTTCTTGTTCAGCACTGTCTAACTGACCTACATGAGATCTTGGAGCTACTAAGAAGAGAACCCAGCAAATAAAAAGCTGATTTCACAAAATGTAATGTGGAAGAGGGCATCCAAAAGGAGACAAAACAACTAAATGGCAGACATATATCAGGCATAAATGAAGCAATTTGAGTTAGAGAACAGTCCACATTTATAGACTGGAAACAGCCGGAGATGAACAGCCTGGGGAGAGGTCCAGCTTGAACAAACAGCCTCACAGGCAGCATACGTAAAACACAGGGTAACATTTTTGCATGGTGTGTTGTAGCAAAGTGAGAGTCATAAACATCCCAGAAACAAAGCTGGAAGGGATCTCAAGAAGTCACTTATTCCATGCTTTTAATGTGAGGCAGGCTAAATACAGCTGAGAGTATATGTTCAATCTGTTCTTAAAAATCTCTAATAAAGGTCAAGCTACGGATATACATGGAGAGTAAGGGAAGGAAATTAATTCAAAACACACTACCAGCCTTGCAAATTGCTGGGTTCCCCAAGTTCACCTACATCTTATCTGCAAAGATGCTTTATTAAAGCAATAAAGTGTACTCTATTGGCAGTTACAACCAGAAGTACTGGGTGTTGGGATCAGATTCCCAGTGCTTATGCTGGGTGACGTTATTTTGTCCAGAATAGTCAGAAGAGGATAAGGAAGAAGTGGGAAATGGCCCCTTTGAAAAAGAAATCTACTGCTATTGACAGGAGAACAAGAGAAATATCTCAGTACATCAATGAGTTGGCAACTGGATCCTAATGACTTTTCAGTGCATCCAGGAAATTCCCAGAGTCACAGGCCATGGCACTGAGCAGGCACTAATCAGGAATTATGATCCTGAAATCACTTTCAGCAAAGTCAAGATGTTCCCACATCATTCAGATCTAATGCAAAAGTTATTTTTGGTTGTTATTGTTTCTGAAAGCCCAAGGCATAGAAGGTTCTTCCCAGATTTTGTGAAGGTATGATCCAAGACACAAATGCAATACCATCAATATTTAACAGCACACAATCACTAAGATTTATGATAGGACAATATTAAAGAGAAAGCAAAGGAAAGAAATGTTCAATAGTAAAAACAGGTGCGTACTAAATAAGCCACAAATGATCCAGGGACCTCTGGCCTAAATATCAGGGTGTATTTATTCCTTTCTCCACCTAATTTCAGGCATAAGAAGGCTAAAAATGGCTGAAAATGAAGGCAGAGCAGGAAAGGGCTGGCTGCTTTACCAAGGGTCTATTCTAGTATACCCTTGGGAGTGAATCACTAGTACACAAGAGAAAAAATACCTGGAAGAATTGCACTACCCTGACTATGTGTTTGCCGAAGCAGTCAGAGAGCTCACGGTGATTCTGGGTTACAGTGAGATAAATTGGTGCTGATGTTCATGCCAAACCACAGACACCACACTCAATTTGTTAGGGAATAACCCCAGGTCTTTCCAGCAAAATATTCACTCCTTCCATACCCTGTCAGTGAGCAATATGGAAAAATTTCCCTCTAATGGAGGAGTGCTGTATCCTAAAACAAGCCTGGGAAACCATAGCTTGTACTTCGTGCATGAAAGTACTGGACAATTAGAAACTCAGCTGAACCATGCAGATTGTCTGCTGATGAGGGTAGACACTTATTAAAAAAGCGTGGAGGAATTTATTCTTTGAAGTTTACAGCTGTTGCCATTTCAACCACAAGGCCAAGTTTACATCCATGACAGCTGAAAACCACAGCACATTGAAAAACAGATCCAGCTTGATAATTACATGACCATTTTCCACCTTTCTGAGGGAGTTTTTTTTCCTTCTATTTCAATAGCTTTGTCAGGGCAAAAGATGATTTGTTTGGTACCCTGGGAAGATGGAGTCTCCTGTTGTTCCCCAAGATGGGAGAGCTGGGACAGATGTGTCTTGGAGCCATTCCTGCCCTCTCTGGGTGGGAGGCCAGGCTGTTTTCAGCCTGAGTGGGATTGCTAGTATCTACTTTTCATAATGCCTTCCTCCCTTCGCACTCCCCATAAAACTCCCTCTACAAAAAATGTACCTCCCTCACAGAAGGGAGCAGGGATGTGACTCAACTAGAGATGAAAGAGCACATTAGTCTCCATGTGTATTCTCTTTTTCAGTTACCTGTTAAAATCCAGCAAAGACTCTGGAGATGTGTGTTTCTTGTTACCTGGATGAAAAGATTATGCTCTTTAGGCACTGCAATGGCACTCTGATGTCATCTGTTTAATACAGTCCACTGGACAAACGAAAACAGTGTTCCATTACCTGGATGTTATATCCTTGATCAAACTGAGCTGCTGCCTGTTTGTAGTTCACCTCAGAACTGGGTGATCTCTTCACCACTCTTTTAAAATCCATGAAACAAGATAAAAACCAGCCAAGACCAAACCTTAACATCGCCACATGGCCACAGTTCAAACTTTCATGATAAAACCTTGTAGAAAATAACCCTGAACCTATAGATTGCTTAGTCTGATGCGAAGAGCAAAGGTATTGGGGCAGGTGTCACTGTGTTCATCATGCTGCATGACTCTAAAGTTAATGTCCCAGGGTCACCTGTATATGTGATGGACAAGGAGCAGTCTATTGCATATTTAGGTGGGTAGTGCATGGTGCAACAGATACCCTGCAATAATTTAAACAGTGTGCCTTGCAAAAGTAACTGTTTATTGCAAAAATATTTTAGTTAGGTTTAATAGCAGACTGTAAGAAAAACAATCAGAAAGGAAGAAAAATGTCTTGAATTCAGTCAGCCTGCCATTAACACAGGACAATGGCAAAGTCATGGGCTCTTAGGAGTCTGGTTCAGCTTCCTGCAGGGCCTACTGAACTGGCTGGGAAAAACAGAGCCAAAAGTCTGACAAGCGAGAAGCACAAATGAACTCTGGCTGCATCAGCAGGACTCTCTTTTCAGAGCCAGGGAGATCTTGGGGAGCTGTTCAGGGGCACCAGACCGAGACTCAGGCACTCGCTGTAGTGTCTGCAAAAGCAGAGTCCTGCCTCACTTACCAGAGGGGCAGAGCTTTGGATGACTTGGAGAATTGGGACGAATTGCTCGTTTTGTAAACGCTTTTCTGGAAAAGGAAACAATACTATAGTTTTGAGAAAGTGGTTTTGACCTTTTGTGGGCAACATTTGTCACACTATCCTTGAGGAAAAGTCCATAGGCATGCAAACATGGCTTTTGGTGAAACCTTTCCTCCCTGTATTGCAGCCCCTGACAACTCAAGGAGAGTCAAGACCCAGGCTCTTGAAATCTCCCCCAGCTGGCCCAGGCTCAATGTCCAAGATGAGGCCAAAACCCAGTTACCTCCTCCATATCTCTCATGACAACAAGAGCATCAGACAGTGCCTGATGTCTGAGCCAAACTGTCTTCTTCTCTTGTGGGATTTACAGTCCATCAGAATCCCAACACCAGAGGGGCAGAAGTGTTTCTAGCCCTGCAGTCAGGATGAGTGCTTGAACAGACACAATGGGGCAAGATCACACAAGGAGAAAGCATTGACTATTAGTGCTGAAGATGGTTATGTCCTTTACCAGAACCTAGTATCCTTTGTTCTACTGCAAATAAGTAAGCTAGGCTTGTTTAAGTCACCTGAAATCGTGTTTAATCTATTTGCATATTAGTGATTTTGCATTACATTTGCAATGGGGAATGTGCCAGGCCTGCTCAGCTCCTGCCTTCCAGTTGCTGGTCAGTTACAAGAAGTACTAGTGCATGTCCCCTTCATGATCATCTGAGTGTATCCACATAAGCCTTGCTTTTCCATGCTGTTTCAAGACTAGCAGCCTTGGCTCTTCCAAAACCAAACTGCTTATTTAGATGAAATTTCATCAAGACTCCTGTGGGCATTATAGTTGTGCATCAGTAAGAAAGGACACAGCCCTTGCTGGACAACAGCAAACACTCACTGGCTTATGTATATGAGGACAAGTGACTGCTGGGTCATATTTAATTTACCCTTACCACACTGACCATAATTCCTTCTAACCAGAAGAAAACATTGCATGATGGGGAAAACAGGCAGACCACAAACTAAGTACACACCACAAAATCCAGTACAGCATGTTGAGTAAGCAGATGTCACAGGAAGGAAACTACAATACACTGTAGGTACCAAAAGCTTTCAACTGATATATGCTGTTTTTAATTTGTGTCTAAAGATCTCCTTTAATAGCTGGCTTCATGATCTTATTTTTTATTCTTTTCTACATAAAATGGAAAGCTTATATCTGCAATTCTCTGAAAGACATTTTTCTCCTGTTCAGAAAAACAGGTATCTTCTTGCTACAGGTGAATTGATGTCCATCTCATAGATGACTTCTGACCAACTAACCAGTGACACTGGTGGGTTACTTTAAAGAAGGTCTATATATGATCATAAAGAAAATTACTTTCAGCTGGAACCAGCAGCAGAAACAAAAGGTCTGTCAGCCTTAGCCTGAGCAGCACCTTGTCCCTTAGCAGGGAGCTAGTCTTGAAAAGCAATACAAACAAAGAAAGAGCTGGCCCATAAGAGCATCAATCTTTCCTCTTCTGTCCACAATCACTCATAGAAACTGCAGCTTAAAATCTCAGCAGGGAGCTGGATGTCAAGTACCTCATGTTTTGGAAGCAGAACTTGAGAAATATTAAAGGGGCCCAATTTTAAGGAGTCCTCTCAAAAATCAGGCTTTGTTTTGGACATCATAAGCTGTTCAGCATCACCAGTCAGATGCTGAAATCTTGGTAGAAAGTACATCTTCCCATAAGCAACATGCATTTCTTCAGGATAGGAACCCAGTCTGGGTTTGTAATGCTTGGCATTCTAACCTCAAGTAAATACACCAAGTAATCTGCAGGATGTGTCTCTGAGCATGCTTACATGGTAATAACGATGTTAAAGTAGAACAGCCATATAATTTATTATGCCTTGTGAAATAAAGCAAAGCCAATCTTTTCCCACCACGGGAAGTACCATCACAGTAGAAGATGGAAACAAGAAAAAATTAAATACCATCCAGGCCTGGTTTAAACATGTAAACTTTCTAATAAAATATAAGAACCAGATGCTGCTAGAGATGAGTGATAATTAAAGAAGATAAATTAAAGAAATGTTTTTCCAGGGAATGACTCTACTGCACACAAATTGTTTCAGCATGGGGAAAAATATATAATAAAATTACTGCTGCTGCCTATTTTCAAAAATTTCCATTAATAAGTCAAGGCAGGTTCCCTGCTAAATTCCCTTATATCCAGGACCCCTCTTTGCCTCTGTTGGTTTAATCTCAGTGTGGTTTAGCAGAGTGAGCAGAGGACTGAGTGCCAAGAACTCGGTTCCAACACTGACTTACTGTGTGGGCTCTCTTATGTCATGCTCAGGGCAGGTCAGTCCTGAAAAGCATATCCCTAAAAATGGTCCTGAGGGGTCCAGAGCCTGATGAACTCCCCACTCTTCTGTCAGATGTGCATAAGTTCACCAGAGGTTTTCCCCTGACTTCCAGCCCAGTGAACTGACTTCAGGTTAAGCTAGTGTAATATGAATTTTTTTTCGGTCTGGTGTCTCATCGCAAGAAATGAGTACAGTGGAAGCCAAATCATGCAGACACCTGTGCAAACTCACGGCAGGAAACACGGCTGGAGCACTGCAGATGAAGGGTGGATTCAGCAGACCCACTAAGACCACCCTGGAGCTTTATGTGCCTGTGTATAAACTCATCTTAGTCCAGGTTGTTGTTAAGCTTCATCTTAGCTAAACACAAGATGGTGTTTAAGCCCCTCAAAGACTTTTAATTTCTTCGGATTTCTCGCATGCAGCAAAGCACCCATCTAATTGCCAAAGGCATTTTTGTAGCAAATAAAATAACGCGCTGCACTGGGAGAGGAAAAGAATAAAATGAAACTATGTAAATACATGGCCTAGTTCCCTTTTAACCACATGTTCCCCAGCCTCATAACCTCTGCAAAAGCCTACAAAGAATAATGTGGTTTGCAGTGTGCCTATAAGGTCAACAAATCTGGCCTGTTTCAGGCTGAACAAGGGCTCAGACACAGGATGAGGTTCCCCTTGTGTTCTGAGCCTCTGTGTGAGTACGCTTTGCTTCGCAAGGTGAGACAGCACAGCCTCAGCCCACCTCATCTGGTTTGTGTGCCTGGGCTCCTGCCTCCCGTGCCTGAGGGGCTGGGGGGACACGCATGGTGGGTCACTGCAGTTCGATCCCCTCCTGCAGAACGGGGCTGGGGCAGCCACGTGTCTCATTTGTGATGGTGAAAGCAAAGGGAGCTTCACGAAGGGCTCACAGTGCGTTCTCCTGGATAGCAAAGTCAAATGGAATGGATGTACACACAAAGAGTCAAGAACAGCGACAGGCCTCTTGAGCACGCAAGCTCCTAGCTATTTGCAGATGTTTTAGCTCAATTCGGGAATTTATCCTCCATTTGAGACTCTGTGCAAGTTAAATCTGTCCACAGGCCAGTCTGGCGGCCCCAGCCCAGCCACCCATGTGGCGAGGCCAGCTGCACTCTGCACCTTTTCCTCCCCAGCCCTCTGGGAGGGATGATGCTGCCGGTGCACTGTGCAGGCACAGGGGGACAAGGCACATGGAGAACAGTAGCTGGAGCTGATTCCAAAACAGTAACAGGCATGACCTCCAGGCCAGACCCAGAGAGAGAAGAGCAGTGCTGACCACGGCTCTTTATCAATCCTTTAAAAAGTGCATTAATTAAGACACTCTACCCACTGCAGACCTTTGAACTTGAAATAAAAAGTGTTAGTTACACATCTCATAGGGAGACTGGCGATCTCTCCTTGATCTCTGCTTCAGTCCTTGAGTTACCAATGCTGTGGGTCATCAGCTCCCAAATTGTGCCTCTCATCAGCTGGACAGACTTCCCTGGAGACATTGAACAAAAGATTCAGTGGACAAGGGAGAGGTGATTCAGTCAAGGAAGGAGGGAAGAGGGAAGGGGCAAGAGGAGAGGAGAGGAGAGGAGAGGAGAGGAAAGAGGAAAGAAAAGAAAAGAAAAGAAAAGAAAAGAAAAGAAAAGAAAAGAAAAGAAAAGAAAAGAAAAGAAAAGAAAAGAAAAGAAAAGAAAAGAAAAGAAAAGAAAAGAAAAGAAAAGAAAAGAAAAGAAAAGAAAAGAAAAGAAAAGAAAAGAAAAGAAAAGAAAAGAAAAGAAAAGAAAAGAAAAGAAAAGAAAAGAAAAGAAAAGAAAAGAAAAGAAAAGAAAAGAAAAGAAAAGAAAAGAAAAGAAAAGAAAAGAAAAGAAAAGAAAAGAAAAGAAAAGAAAAGAAAAGAAAAGAAAAGAAAAGAAAAGAAAAGAAAAGAAAAGAAAAGAAAAGAAAAGAAAAGAAAAGAAAAGAAAAGAAAAGAAAAGAAAAGAAAAGAAAAGAAAAGAAAAGAAAAGAAAAGAAAAGAAAAGAAAAGAAAAGAAAAGAAAAGAAAAGAAAAGAAAAGAAAAGAAAAGAAAAGAAAAGAAAAGAAAAGAAAAGAAAAGAAAAGAAAAGAAAAGAAAAGAAAAGAAAAGAAAAGAAAAGAAAAGAAAAGAAAAGAAAAGAAAAGAAAAGAAAAGAAAAGAAAAGAAAAGAAAAGAAAAGAAAAGAAAAGAAAAGAAAAGAAAAGAAAAGAAAAGAAAAGAAAAGAAAAGAAAAGAAAAGAAAAGAAAAGAAAAGAAAAGAAAAGAAAAGAAAAGAAAAGAAAAGAAAAGAAAAGAAAAGAGAAAAGGAGTCATGAAACTGGGTGTGTAATTTATATAGAAGGGAAAGTTTAAACCAGTATGATTGGCAAGAATACAATGTTACTAAAAGCCACAGACATGCTAATTGGTGAGTCATTTAAGTAAACCTTATTGATCTTGTAAGTTTGCCAGTTTTCAATTTTCACTTTTGCTTGAAAACAGCTCAGAAAATAAGACTTAACCAGAAACTCATGATCAGTGACTTTTTCATCCAATATTTTAGCAAATGTACCTCCTGTATCTTGACGGATGCTATTGTTTGACTAAAGGAACAGTCACAGAAAGCTTCCCTTGACTCACCTAAGCCTCCTCCAGACAGGGCTGGAGATGCGCACTAGGAGCCAGCTGGGTCCTATATGCTTTTCATGTTTCCATTATTTTCTGTATTTCCATTGCAGCTGCAAACCAAGATATTCTTTTCAACCATGACCTTCACTGCCAGCAAGCAGTCTTTAGGTGTACAAGAAATAACCACCAGAGACCTGTCACACCTCAGCCACGCCGCTGCAGAGGTGGGGGATTCTGAATGGTCAAGCTTGGCTCAGCCTGATTTTCTGCAGTTCTCACAGCCATGCCCAGCACAGGAGCTCTGAGCTGCTCAGAAATTTAAGTGACATCGTCAGCTTGCTGACAGTAAAGGAATGTGACTATTATCTAACAATTCAAAGATGAGTTTAGTTCAACAATTCATGTAAAGCCACAAAAAAGTGCAAGCTTTTATCCCATTATTCCATTTTGTCCTTTATCATTTGGACTGTAGAGAAGGCAAATTTGACAGAGTGGCCAAAGCAGATATCCCTGGCCGCCCACTCTGCTCCTCTGCCACAGTTTAGGAAGGTTTTGTTCTCCCTGAAAGAAGCACCATCATCTGCTGGGCAATCCTGAGCTGCTGTGATACAGAGATGGGCTCCTTCTCCCCCACAGAAAGAGCATCAGTAAGCAGGCACAGGCTTTCCACATTCTTAAGAAAAATATTTACTTTACAAGCACTGAAACAAAATTTGGAAAAGTGAAGAATAATATTTATTTTGATTATGTTAAATTGCATTAAAGTCGAAAGTGAAAATTAGATGCATGCACATACACCAAAGGCATTATTCACTAATCACAGGAACATAAAAGAACTGGAAAATACCCTCCTTCACTGCCAGTAGGAAAGTTGATCTGGAATAAATTACAGGCAAAATGTATAATTAAGCAGGCTATTATTATCTAGTGTCTTAGCAGATGCCGACGTCATTTATGGTGATTGGGATAAGAATTCAAGCAAGATTTGAATTCACAGCTGTGTCCACGATGCCTTGGACCTGTTGTACTGCCCCAGAAATTCCCAGCATGTTAGCACTGGTATCTAAGTGTGGTGCTTATGGATTCCTATCCCACTCAGCTGCTGACTGGGGAACTTTTCTTTAGCTTCTTGGAAAAGAGAAAATGGTTTCACTGATCTGTCAGCCAGGCTTTATACTTGAAATCTGTGTTTAATTACTTTGAAGAAGCTTTAATATTCCACCAGTACAAGGAGGGGGGACCTTCCACTGCAGTGCTATTCTCTTATTTTTATTTTTTGCAGGTGTAGGCTTGTGGCTTAGTTACTGAAATAATAATTCTGTTGAAAATATCCTTGGCATGAGAGATGAGCTGCCAAAGTGTTATGGGCACAGTAATTTGTACATAGAAATGAGGATCCAAGGAACAACATGAACATCAGTGTCCTGAGGGGCTTATGATTAAAACATTATGCTGAGCTTTTATGATTTCTACAGCTAATTAGCAAGATTTATAAGCATCTAACAAAAACCAAGGCTGAATGTAGTAATGATCCTTATTTTCCACTTGAAGCAGAAAACTACTGGGTTTTAAAATAGCAGGGAAAGGAAGAGGAAAAACACCCTTATCTTTTCATTTGCCCACAATTTAGACTAATTGCTTCTCTCTTTTCCATAGAATGAGTGGATGTCTCTCAGGTGGCAAGCATGAAGTCTGTGACTTATTCACACTGATGGCAATACCTTATTGATTTAATAGAGAAAAGGTTTCCTGCTGTTTCGTTATGGTTTCAGACTAGCACTGGTTTTGTTTTCCAGCAGTGTGCTGGGGGAGTGTGAGGTGTATGAAAAAGCCACTTCCACCAATGTATACTTGGTTGATTCTGTTCCCCAGAGGTGCAAAAGGAAGAGGAGGAGGGTGGGGGGAAAGAAGAAATAACAAGCTAGCCTGTAGAGGAATGAAGGGCTTAGTCTGCAGACGCAGACCTGCGAGGGCCTCTGCTGCTCCCAGGAGGGCTTCTGGCCAGCAGTGCCTGCATGACCTGCCTGGAGAGTTCACAGTGTGCATGGAGGGGCTGTGCATGACCCCCATGACCCTTTCCCTACAGTTTTTGCATTTTCAGAAGCCCAAACATCCTCACGTAGTCACGAACTAAAAACCCCTGGCCACTGTTGTAAAACTTTTCTACTTTGTCCGGACAAGCCTTTCAACCAGAAAAGGAGACACCCTCCAGAAAACTTGACTGCATGAAATGATCATCATTACTGAAGCCAGTGGCAAGGGAATTGCTCCAGCACAGACCCACAGCAACTGAAGTCGGATGTGATGACTGGTTTTGTGGTGAATGCAGCTAGCTCCTGTGTGCAGAACAGCTAAGATTTCACCCAGAACACAGATGGTTGTTTCGGCCAGGGCGTCCCTCCTCCAGGTTTGCCTTGGGGAAGACTCTCCAGCCACTGTGGGCATTGCCCTTTCCCAGCATCTGCACCGGGCACCTCTCCTGTTTCTAGCCGGGAATACAAGGACGACGGTTAAGTCTGCACTCTCCTGGCTGGGAATTGTGGCTCATGGTGGGGGACTGAGAGCCTCACTGGGCCCTCAGCAGTGCTGCCCTTCAAGTAAAGCTACACATTGGTAGATGTGCTGTGCCATCTCAGGCAAATCTGACCTTCAGAGAGCTGTACTTCATTTTTTGATGGATGCAAACTTCTAGTGGTAGGCACATCTTCTCTACCAACTCTGTATGCCACCAAAATGTAATAATTAAAAATATATAGTCTTACTACACAGCTAGTGTGACTACAAAAGTTCATTTATAAAGTTCCATCTATTTATACTGGAGCTGTGTTTCCACAGTTTAGAGATATACAACTACTAATATGCCATGCTTAATAGTATCCTAGCATTTTATCATTTTTTAATGAACCACTGTCACCACCTCCTCCAGTATTTTTCTTCTTGTTCCTCTATTCCTAGACAGTTGGCCTAAATGGGTAAAATGGGATAATTTCCACTGCAGGAATGGTTTGGCTCTTACATTATACAGTGCCTGGTAGCTGGCGTATCCTTAAGACAGAGAATCTGATGAAATTTATGGTGAGTCCCATGCTGAAGTCATGCCATACTCCCCATTTTCACCTCCAAAGCCAGTCCATTTTTTTGGTGACATGGAGTAGGAGAAATTACATAGAAACATTTTTGAAGAGTTTCTGGTCTAACATTAGATTGGAAGGTTTAGCCAGAGTGGCACCTTGTCCGGAGGTGCTTCAGACCATGGGAATGTCACGTTGGCATCTCTTACTGCAAAATGTCCAATGAGAGGAACATCAGCAGAGCTTGACCTCATCATATAAAGCCAGGGCTGTGCGTGGATACGAAGCTTTCAAAAGAGGGCTGTGTGTTAAAGGATCTCACCCTGATGGGAAGAGGAAAATGGAAAAAAGGCCTGGCTCAGGCAGCACGGTTGGGATGCCAGCAGAGCTTGAACAAGTACTAGTAGCAGTGGGAGGGGAGCAGTGCAGGGGGCACCCTTGTGACAGGGCAGCCCCTTACATTCTTCTCTCTCCAGCACAGGGAGCAGGGTCTGCCCAGCCTCTTTTACAGGTGTGCGGGGAAATGGGGGAGCGACAGGCTGCTGGGGCTCTCCTCCCAAGCATGTGTGCTCCAGATGGGCCAGGAGTGAAAGCCAGCCAATATGGAATATTATTTATAATAACAATAATAACAATATTAATAACATAAGGACATCTGGTAGCATTTTTTTCCGTCTACCATTTGGCTGGAGGCAGAGCACCCGGGTGACGTGACAATCGGTATTTCTGTTTTCAATTTAGCCCCAGCTCAGCTGCTGCAGTGACTCAGAGACAGGAGCTTCCAGGGATACGTCCCTGGCTCCTGGGCTTGGCTGGCCCTGCAGGTGTCCCACCGCCAACGGCAGGAGCACCTAAGATCATCCATGCCTGGGTTTCCTTTATCGGGGATTGCAAGGGGGTTTTTACGCTTCCATGGCTCCTTTCCATCCTACCCTGTGAGGAAGTTACCCAACTGCAACAGTGTGCGGTTTCAGACAGAAAACAAAAGCTAGCTGTTTAGAAACCAAACCAGAAGTGGCCCCATTACACATTTCACGCTATTGAAAATATATTTGACTACATACATATTCAAAATATTTTGGTATTGTTTTGAATTCTAAGGCTTTTAAAGGTGTCCAGTAAATATATCACTTCCCTCTACAAAGATGTTGGTTTCAACATGCAACTAACATCTAGCCTAAAATATTAATGCTGTGGTTAAAAACAGTCCTCTAGCTTTTCTTCCCTAATTATGCTGACAGAAAGCTAAAGGCAAAATTACCATGGAAGCTGCAGCTGTTGCTCCTAAAGTGTATACAGATAGTTGCAGTAGGAATACTTTTATCCATACAAGTCATCTTTAGTTTTTTCCCAGCAAGTTTTAGGCTGGGGGGTTGATTTCTTTGGGATCTAGTGCACAGTGCGTGGATTCCTCAGTCATGGAACAGGCTTTCACTTCAAAGCAGTTAATGCATTGTGCACAGATCCTCATCTGCTGTAAATTTATGCAGGTTGATGACAAACTTAAAAGGTGCACTATTAAAACTTCATGTTCAAGAATAACATTCCTTTAAGTATTTGAGCATTCTCTCTCAAGTCATTAAAGACTGAGATTTATGTAAAGCAAATGAAGCATCCCCCTTATGCCTTCGGAGGCATGTTATCCTCTTCCTCTCCTCGGGGTCAGCCAGCTCCGCATGTACATGGACAAACTAGGCCTCAACACTCATTATATTATCAAATTTTCACATGAAGTAGCAAAAAACTGCTGATAAACAGAAAATCCAGGCCTTTGGCTCAGCATTTGTCCAGTTTTTAAAACCAGTTGCTTTAGATGGCATCTGAAATAAATCCATTTCTCCTAATGCATTTTACATACCGCTCTGTCAATAATAGGTTAGATTAAATCTAATTATGCAGCTTGACCTCCTAGTTTATGCAGCTGAATTTACAGGGACATGCAAGGTTGCTCCCACAATTTTTTACTCTAGTGCCATGATTCTTAAAATCTGTAAGATGAAAATTTCAATAATGCAGCACTATTTGTAACTGACAAAAGCCAGGAATTTGGGTTAATTCTACCTCCAGCCTTATTTCAATCCCCACATAGGTTCCCTATTGTCACAAATATTATTAGCATATGAATCTGCTGACTGCTAAAGTTTGGGGAATTCCAACAGTGAAGGAATTTCCATACCCTTAAAAATAACACAAATTCTGAAGAAGACCCTCTTCTAATGTATATTGTAAAGCTCCTCTGCTTGGTTCAACACTTAGTGACAGTAGCCAGGAGCCTGGAGCTCAGGTATACAAATAGAGAGCCAGACTTTCATCTCTTGTCCTCAAGAGGCAGTGGCTCCCTTTCCTGGTGGGGATGCTCATCATGCCACCCAAGCTGGGCCCCAACATTCGCCTTTTTTCAGGATCTCATGGCTGGGCCCAGGTGCAGTGATTACATTACGGGACAGAACACAAACAGACTAGAAATTTGGCAGCTGAGCAGCCAGAAGAAATGGAGAAGAAGCAGAGTGGAAATGAGCAGACTTGGGAAAAGGAAACTGGGAAGGAACAAAGAGAGAGCTGTAATCAGAAATCATCTGAAGCAATGCTGTTAATACATTATGCATAACAATGTCCTTGATGACAGTCCAGGACTCTCAGCTTGGGCCAGGGAACTGTCAGCTAGAAAGGAGTAAGTTGTTGCATTGGTTCATGCTATTAATAGTGACAGTGCTTAATAAATCTTACCTTGTGTGCTGTAAACAAGTTTTTATTACTGTGTCTCAGGACAAGCCCTTCCAAATCCAGAATTTATCTGACTCCCAGATACACAGACCAGAGGTCCAGCTTTGCAGGCTGAACTTAAACAATGTGACACTGAGCACTGCACTGGATGCATACATTTTTAGCATAAATAAGTATGATTCACCTTCTATGTTGACCTTCTCAGATCAATTTCTCCTCCCCTTCACACATCCTACCTCTCCAAAATGATGCCTTCACTCCATTCCTCGCATACAAGTGCTTCTGTGTCTTTTGTGAACTAAAGAATTTGTAACAGTTACCTTAGAGGGGAAGAAGTGCGTTCCTGCCTTTGTCTGAAAGATTTGGCACAGCAGGAGAGTGGGAACTACATCTTCACAGTCTCCAGAGAGGTCCTGCAGCCTGGAGAGCTCTTACAGTGCTTCCTCTGAATGTCTTAATTAAATCTTAAACCCAAGTCCATGATTGCAAGGCTTTCTGAACTCTTTTCTCTTACAAGGTGGGTTAGACAGCCCTGGTTCTCCCTGGCAAAGGTGCATGTGTGTGTTCAAACTGTGTGTCCCACAGACTGGGTAAGCAGGTAAAGCTGGAACTAAAAGAGGATAGATTTAGATTAGATATGAGGAAGAAATTATTTACTGTGAAGGTGATGAGGCACTAGAACAGGTTGCTCAGAGAACCTGTGAATGCTTCAACTCTGGAAGTGTTCAAGGTCAGGCTGGATGGAACTTTGAGCAATTTGGTCTAGTGAAGGTGCTCCTGCCCATGGCAGGGGGTTTGGAACAAGATGATCTTTAAGGTCCCTTCCAACTCAAACCACGCTGTGATTCTACGAAATATCTTCTCAGTCCTTCGGGGTGTGCCTTACTTTACCATTAGAGGTAAGCAGAGAGCCAGTCAGCCAACCTCTGTATACCTATCCTCTATGCAGAGGATAACTGAACACCTTCAGGCAGAGGTGCTCTGCTGCCCATTCCAGGGTTTCAACAGTATATTGTCAAGAAATCCTGCATATCCACACTGATTTTCTGGTAAGATTTCCACTGCTTTTTAAAATGCAGTCATAGAAAGCTGATGAAGGAGCCCCAGAGCAATATGGGTTTATGGTGTCAACATCAGAAAACACAAAAGAATATCAGTGATTCACTCATATTTCTGCAGGCATGGCTTCTGTAAGGAAATCTGGTTTAGTGCTGAGCATCATACTATTACAGAAGGACAGAGAGATCAAATAATAGGAGAGGGCACACACATTTGTGGCCACATTAAAAGTAGCCCTAGGAATAAATACTTCAGTTTATTTCTGTTGGTTTATGCCTTTTTCTAACCGTTGCCTTTGAGTCACATCACTCACAGGTAAGACACTTTCCTCTCCTTCTAAGCAAAAAAAAAAGAAAAACTTCTTTCCCAAAAAAGTCCTGGAGGAGAACAGATGGAGTCTACCTGGCAATTAAATTTGGGTTTCCTGAAGCTTCAGGATCTTCCAAGCATCAATGCCCACAAATTTGCTTCAACATTCAGACTTGTTCTTTATTAGAGAAAAAATGTTGACTAGATTTATTTTTGATTTCCAAATTTAATTTATGGGCTCCCTGAACACCCATGCATGCACTGAAATATTTGGCACTTCCACTTATTGCTTCTGAGTGCTTTGGTCATGGGACCATGGATTACTCTGTATTCTCAAAGAGGATGTGGCTGGAAGCAAAGCTCCCTTCTGTCACCAGGTTAGTGTTCCCATTAGTGAACTGTGGGTTCATGCTGTGGGGGAAGGAAGAGAACTATTTCTTGGATTCATAAAGAGAGGAGCCTGGAGTGGTCAGTAAATGGAGAAGAAGTGAAGATGACTAGTGTCGTACTGATTGCTGTCAGCAAGCAACTCAGAGCACAGTCCTTTCCAAACTCCTTTTAAGGAAAAACAGACTAGGGAACAGGAGAAGCCATCCAGCCCAGTAAATCAGGATGGACAGTCCATCTCTGAGCTGGTAAATGAGCTGGTCCAGCTCCTACCACAAAAGAGCAGAAGCTGGAGGGCTAAGCCTACTTAACTTCAACCAATTTTTACTAATGTGGGACCTTAAACCACACATTTTGGGGGATCAAGAAAGAAGAGCTACTGGCTGCATTACAATGAACAAAATGAGCAGCACAGTACTGCATGTGGGTAATAAAAATAATAGCCGGTGGGAAACATGAGGAATCACTTAAATGATGCAAGAGAAATGATATACATCTGAGTATATTTTTTTCATAGGCAAACAGATGAAAACTGGTCCTCCAGCAAAGCTGGGGTACCGCCAGGGACTTAGATGTTGCAATGTTTTAATTTGCAGATTTCCTGTTGCCTAGCAGACTCCTCAGCCAGGAATTAGACAGTCAAGATACAATTCCCAGGGAGAATTAGGTGCTTTAGAATAGTATTCCTAGAAACCAGCACATTGAGTATAAAGTTATTTACACTGTTCAGGAGAAACCACAGAAGAACAGAATTGGACCACAGTCAGAGATGGCAAAAATACCTCTCTGCTCAGTGTGAATCTTCTCTTGGAGGAAGGTGTTCAAGCCCAGTTAACTTTGCCACAGAAAGACACTTTGCTCTTCATCTCCCACTCCATCCAGTACCTCAGTAACTAGGTCTCCACGAAGACAGGAAAGCTGCTTCAAGCCTTCATGCTGCCTAATCTGCAGCAAGGATTTGGTGCTGACTGGAGCACATCACATGAGCACCCACATCAGAGCAGGCTCACCCGTACCTTTTTCCCCTGACACTGAATATGCAAAAAGAAGCCGCTTCAACAGAAGAAAGGCTCACCTTAAAACTCTAGTAAGCTGAATGCCAACAGAGCATACCAGAGAATGGCATTCAAATTTTTGTTCCAAGTCAACTCGAGAGTGTGAGTTTGCAGAAATAGCCCACTTCCCAGGTCAGCCTTCTATCAGCTGGGGGATTCTCCCCCTGTACTCCACTCTGGTGAGACCCCACCTGGAGTACTGTGTCTAACTCTCAGGACCCCAACACAAGAAAGAAGTTGACTGTTGGAGTGAGTCCAGGGGAGGCCTACAGAGATGCTCAGAGAGTGCAGCAACTCTCCTATGAATGCAGACTGAGAGAGTCTGGGCTCTTCAGCCTGGAGAATAGAAGGTTCTGGGGAGACAATACAGAAACCTTCCAGTAACTGAAGGGGGCCCGCAAGAGATCTGGAGAGGGACTTTTCATAAGGGCATGTAGTGAAAGGACACAGATGAATGGTCTCAGACTGAAAGGAGTAGGTTTAGATTAGATATTAGAAAGAAATTCTTTACTGTGAGGGTAGTGAGACACTGGAACATGTTGCCCAGAGAAGTTATGGATGCTCCATCCCTGGAAGCGTTCAAGGCCAGGGTGGATGTGGTTTGAATTCTATTCTATGAATACATTCTGAAAAGCCTAATTTATGTCTGCTTGCAAAAGCAAGGCCCAGACTGAGGGTAAGTGTGAAGGCCAACATACAGCTCTGATGTGGGAAGATGTGCTTCATTTGAGGAGCTGCTCTGCAAGATCTTGGAGGTAAGTGGGGCTCTGAATAGACTGGCCACACCAAGGCTGTAGCTGCTATAAGCATGACACCAGGGGTTTAAGTGAACAGTATGGCATTTCAAGTGTGCCTAGAAATCAGGACTTAGGTACCCTGAGACATTCACCCATCTGATACTAACACAGCAATCCCATGGCTGCCTCTGTTACTCAAAGGAATGTGCAGGTTCAGATAAACTTTGTAAAAGCTTAATGAGGAAGTTTCACAGCCAGCTCTTTGTCAGCATTTTCTCACCCCTGTATTAGGCATGAAAAACTGACAGGCAGACTCTTGTTATCTTCCCTTGTGTTTGCTACCTTGTGAATGAAGGCTTTGCTCTCTCTGGGGAAGAGAAGCACAGCTGTGTATTTCTTTTCTATCAGAACTCTGCCAGAAATTGACCTTCTCCTTATGCCCTCTTATTAAGTGTACAAGAGTAATATTTATGTGAAATCAGCTGAGAGTTACATCCAAGAAACAACTATCCCAAAGAATATGTATGAGATTTTGCCCAGCTAACAGTAAAATGCTTCTGCATGAGGAGAATCTATTTAGGTAATATTATAATTTGGACAGCTGTATACAGCTTGCAGGCAGCCTCTCCACTGATTTCAGTTGGTACTGATTTCAGACCTTAAGGCATTGAAGAAATCTCCTTAAAAATAATTAAAACATATTTCTCATTGTCTAGTTTAGAATAATCTTGACAACCTAACCTTAGAAAAACATTTTGAAATTGGCATGAATTATATATGCTTTAGACTTGCATTACAGGGTTTTTAAAGTTTAAGATAAAAGTGCACTAAGTCATTTTCAATGCGGCATCACTCCCAGTCTCAGATTCAGCAAATTTCTGTCTCTGGGGCTGCCAGTGAAACTTTCCTTCTACAGGCAAATAATTATCAATAGTGACTTATTTAACTCTTTAAGACAGGCTTCCCTACTAGATAAACCACTGCAATTTGAAACCACAGGAAAGCAAACTGCAAACCTCTTTGTCCAGAATGACTGTAAACATACAAGCAAACATACACTCATGAAACAAAATAATCTGTAAGTTAGCAAGGATGCATGCCAATAACCATCATGTTTTCTGCTAAATGAATATTTCAGACTGAAAGGATTGAGATAAGCAGGACTCAGTGCTGGTGATGTAGATGTTTGACTTACTAGTTAATGGAATGTGCTTCAGAACAATGTACAGAAACTGGTATGAGTAAAAAGAATCAAAAAATAGATAATTTTTCTGACCATACAATACCATCTTCCACCTCTCAACAGTACCCCAGACTACTCCCTTGCTATAATTAAGGTTATGTGGGATATTATTGGTGGCAAAACTTTGCCGAACAAACAGGATCTATTTAGCAATGGGCTGGACAAAACAATAGCAAATAGACCACAGAAACAGCAATCCTGTGCCAGCAGAAATGGACACTGGATGATCTAATTGACCTCTTGCATTTGAACCTTGTCATCTCTCACTGGCTACGGGCTGCAGAAGAATGAAAAATGTGTAAGATGTAAACAGGTTTAACAATAGAAAAAGAAAACACAAATGCAAATGCAGAGTGCAATACAATTGCTCAAGATGAAAATTATAACCAGACGCAGGGACAGATTAAGAAATTATGAGTATGCTCAGAGTGCCAGGCTCCAAATAGTAGGTTACTGTAATGCCTCCTTTTTAACCCCACCTAGACACTGAGCCAGCAGGCTCAGGACGTAGGTAGAAATGCACATTCAAAGCTCCAGTTTTACTTATATGTCTACAGCACTTTAGAGGCAACAACCTAGACTTCATTGTTCAGTGGGAAGAGTTACAGCTATTTATCTGAGATGGCTGAAGGCTGGATAAAACCTGTGTCTGTGGAAGATGGTATGACTAACACATCACCTCAATACAGCACTATAAACTCTGATTTCCCAGAGTTTACACTAGAAGCTATGTAAATGCTAGTGCTGCCATTAGCTGGAACAGCACCTTTGGTTTGTAGAACAAGTAAATCTGCACTTCTTCCATTTCTGCAGCCAGCCACATTAGGCTAAGCCAGGGCCTGAGGACAGCAGCATGCTAAGTGCACCTCAACACTCTTGCTCCTTCAAGATTCTCCATCTTTTTTCCCAGGCTCAGGTACATTATCTCTGCAGGTAAAATACAGGAAGACAGACTTTTCTCCTGCTCTAGAGTTGTTGTCCTCCCTTTATTTGGGAAAAAATAGACTTGCTTCCAAATTCCTGGCAAAGAAGGGACTCCAATGCATCCCCACTTTGTGATGAAGCACAAAAGCAGAAACTTTATAAAGGGGAGCAAATCAGTAAAAGTGCTAATGAGGAGTCACAGCTCTGCTCTTTTTCTTCTCTGCTACTCAGCTCAAGATCCACAAAGCACCAGGGCTTCTACAATATCAGAAGGTGGCTGGTAAAATGATTACACCTTGCTTCAAACCCACAGCTTCCAAGGGGGTGTTGCTGAGAAGCATCACCACCTGCTAGAGAAAACAGTGGGAACCAGTCACTCAGCCACCAGTTTCAATGGGTTGGCAGGACCTGCAGTTTTATTATCAACACATCTAATCAAATTGTTTGATTACAAGATTAAGCTGGGGTTTTGCAAAGTGATTAGCTCAATTGCCAAAGATTTTCTTACTTATTACTGACCCTTTTATCAAACAAAGAGAGGGATACAGAAAGGTTCATAGAATTTGTAAGACTATATCATTCTTAGATTAAGAAAAGTTGAGAAATACTACCCTTATTCAAAATATTCAAAGATGTTACAAATCCTCCTGCTCTCTGCCATATGACGTTCAAAGTTAGACTTAGAAGGGAAAAATACAACCTTAAAACAGACAGGTCAACTTCTCCTAAGATTCCTGCTGTAATAGAAATGCTGCTGAACGTATTTGAGAGACTCTCTGTTTTGTGGTTTTCTAATTTCTTCTCTTTCAAGTAATTAATAATAAGTTTACGATCATTCTGTTCTTCAGACTACTGAACAAAAGCAATTTCTGTCCTTTGTATCTAACAAAATATCCCCAATCTCAGAATTACCCCAAAAGCTTAAATAAGCTGTTACAGGTCTCCACTGAACAATTTCTTTGCAAATCAGATTGACACAGAATAATTTCCTTGGCCAAGAAAACCAAGAACTCAGCCAAGAAAATAAAAGAAAAAAACAAACCACCAAACCTTTACCCTCAATTTTCATGCAAACACACAACTGTAATAATATTTGAGCATATTTTATCATAAAAATCAACTACTTCACTCTTAAACAACTTACAATATTTAGCCATCCATCCAACTAAACTGTTGGTCTGTCCAAATAATTAGTCATATTTTAAACCAAAGATAATAAGCAAGATCATGGTTTCCATAATAAATAAACTGATCATTTTAGTAGAAACCATACTTTGTATCTGTTTTTCCAATATATGTTACTGTATATATATCGAGGTAGTTAATACTCAGATGACAACTACTGAAAAATAGAAAAGAAACCGAGACTGGCATAGATCCCACCTCATCCTGAGTTTCTGCTTCTGGGGCAGGAGTCAGGAAAATGAAAAGTCTCAATAAACTTCAGTCTGTCATAAGTAGTGAGTAGTAAAGAGGAAGGTGAACCCACAAAGAAATCAAAACAAGGTGAGACCTTGGGATTTCAAACTCCCTTCCAATTCATATAAACAGAGGCTATTTCCTTTGGGTTTAAATACCTACCCCACCTTATTGATGTGCTGCACATTATAAGTAGAAGTCTTAAGCATTTACTTGACTGAATAACCACAGTATGTTCCCAGAAGAACCGTGATCACCAGGAGAACTCAGGACACCAGTGATGAGACCAAGAGACTGGCTGCTGTAGCACCTGCTAAGGGGTGAGAGGTTTTATTGGCATGAAGCACACATATCTGGAGACAAGGACATGGCACCCTTTGGCCCTTCCAAGCCCTGCACCTCAGGGCACAATGTCCTGCTTTGACAGACTAGGTATTGACAGCACAAAATAAAGCAGGCTGGCCTCCCACTGCAGCAGGGGGAGAATGGGTGTGTGTTGTGGCCTGAGGCACCCAGGCACAGATCCCCTTCCCCTCTAATTCCCCATCCAGGCAGGTGCTCAGAGACCTGACACGAGCTGCTGGTACATCACCTCAAAGCTGGCTGCAGCAGCATCCCGTTCTCACAAGGACCAGCTGAAACAAAGATTTGGGACATTCAGAACAAGACCCCAGGCTTTGGTGTGGGGTTTTTTTGGCTGAGTTTTGTTGTGGATTTGTTGGGGGTTTTTTTCAGGCAGATATTTATTATGCAGAGAGCACCTGAACTAACTGAAATCTAAGTAACGATGTGGGGAAGGGAGAGGGGGAGGAACGGGGAAAGGAATGGAAAAACTTGGTTGTCAGTAATTCCTTACCTATAATGATTTCTAAACTGGCTAAGCACCTAAGCATGTGCAAAACTGCATAGACTGAAGTCTTCCTTGGATCACCTTCAAGACATTAATGCAGGTACACTTATAATTAATGAGATTACATATTTTGTGAGATCTCATTGTTTCCAGCTCAATGTAAGAAGAGTAATTTTGGAGGTGTCAGTTGCCCTTTCCTATCCAAAGAACTTGCGCCAATGTAAAATTACTAAGTGGGAGGAGAATTAAAGCATGTCACTGGAAACTGGACAGTTTTAAGTATCTGAAGATACACATCTAACTTTATAATTCATTCTTTGATATTTTTCTTTTAAAGAATGAAGGAGTACAAGCAATTGAATACCAACACAACCACTACAATTTCTGCAGGGCATTTTTTCCATTACAGGTTCAATAAACTAAATGAGGCATTTTAGTCACTTCTGTAGAATCCAGATTTACAAACACACACAGACACGCAAGGCCTTGAATGCTGAAGCTCCTGGTTTATAAAATCATATATTGAGAACAGTTCTGAGGAGACTCAGAAAGTACAGTGCAGTTATGTATCTGATACGACTGTCAGCAGACAGGGATCATGTTGAAGAAATACATCCCCTTTGTCCCACTTAGAACAGCCGTATTTTCGGCAGTGAGTCAAAGTGAAGTACATTCAGCCATTGCAGCTATAAAGGCATCCTACAGCTATGGCAGGGACTACTTCAAAGTTATGGCCCTTGTGCTTTGATTTATAAGTAAAGCAATCTGTGGGACTGGGTACTTCATGTTCACGATTCAACAAATATTCTTTATCTCCTTTTTCAGAACTTAGGTATTAACACAGCAGATTCCTTTACAAACTGACCTATCTGACTTTTCAGACGCTTCAAATTTGCAAAGCAAAAGGTAACTGGTACCAAAAGACTCTGGTACCAAGACTGGTAAAACTTTAAGCCAAGAAGGTATTAGGTCTCCTTTTCTCGACTCAGAGTACAAAGAGGATGTAATATTTCATGGTAAAAGATTGCCATGGAAGGTATTTGCCTGTGCTTTTTTAAATAAAGTCTGTCTGGCAGCTATAGGGAAATGGACCATTAGGTACTTTTCCATCTCTAGAGTCCATTAGTCTAATTTCATTTAGGAACAGCACTGCAGGATCCATCTGTAGCAGTGAAGGCTAGAAAGGTAGAGTTAAGCAGAGACATAAAATCACAGGCTGCTGGAACAGCCAACATGATCAGTTGTTCATCTGGTAGCCAGTAATCTGATAGTCTAGTCTCTCACCTTTAAGACTGAAAATATCCATCATCATGGAATGGGAATTCATTTCTAGAAGAACAAACACAAAACTTTGAAAATAATCTTCTAGGCATATGCTGGAGGTACCTCACCACCCTGTCCTCTGTCTTTGCCCTGATGTGTTGCATCCTGTGAAGAAGGCTAAGATAGACTCTGAAATGTTGTGATGTTTCTCTTTTCACCTTGTCACAGCTCTGCTGATTGATGGAGGAGGATCTGAATGGTCTATTCTCTCTGGAGTGAGAGAATAGTGTCAACACTGCTCTAGATTTCAGATCTGGCAAAACATGCCTGAAGGTGACATGGAAGAACAGTAAGTTTTAAATGACATCTCCATTCTCATGACCCCTGTGAAGGTCTGCCATCAACAAGATAAAGCTTTCTTAAAAATTGAATGTTATTCTTGTGTCTCTCATACTGAGTATCTCAGCCCAATGCTGAGTTAAATAAGGCAGACACTTGCTTTAGATGTGGAGTGATAAGCACCAACTATCAGGTTCAATGAAATTCTACAAGTATGCTTTAGACCCAGTACCATCAGTGCTCATAGACTAGCAATGCTCCATACATAATTAGTCTTTCTTGACATTAGTAATCACAAACACTCATTTTCTGCTTTGGAAATCCTAACACAGATGGGTCTTTTGTGGGGGAAAAAACCCCTTTCAGACAAGCTTTGAAGATAATCGCTACAATAAAGGATTGATTTTCTCTGTTTCCTAGGTCTTGATCTGTTTGCCATGGTTTAGTATAAAATGAAGAGTACCTTTCTTAAAACTGACTTTCTAAAGTCAGAGTGAATGAATCCAATTGTGCAGATTACAGCCTTTGAAGTTTTACTTGAACTTCATACAAATTGACCAGAAAAATATAACAGCAATTGACAAATTCACTTGCATTGCTGCTCATGGTACCAAGCAGTTTTGTTCAAGAGAACATGCAGTGTAATGTGGACAATTACTTTCTCTTTCAGCATGAATTTCCCCAGCAATTTTAAAGTCATTCTTTCTTTGAAGTATCGTTAGTACACCCTTACGGATTATTGATTCTTTCTAATTAGAAAGCAAATGAATGTAAATGGTGCCCACAAGCACTAAAATATTAAATGCTACAACAGAACCCTACAAAATTTGTAGTTTCACTAGATCCAGATTGAGATTTACAGGTCCAGAACATTTTGCTTCCCTGGTCTCCTAGCACAGAAAAAAATCCCAGTGAACGTACAGTGTGGGCTGGTTGTGATCAGCCCTAGAAGAAAAGATGGTGGAGTGCTTTGGGAGCTAGCCTGAGACTTGGGAGATGTTTATTTTCTGGCTCCACTATCACATCATGTGACCTTGGGCAAGTCACATTTCTAAAATGGGAATAATGTCTGTTTCAAAAAGATCTTCTGAGGACAAATGCATTCAAGAATGCATCTTCTACTAGACTAGGTTGCTCAAAGCTCCATCCAACCTGGCCTTGAATACTTCCAGGGATGGGACATTGACAACTTCTCTGGGCAACCTGTGCCAGTGCCCCATCAGGGCACTTTGCAGGGAAGAATTTCACCCTAGTATCTAATCTGAACCTACCTCCTTTGAGTTTAAAACTGTTACTCGTTGTCCTATCACTGCAATGCCTGATAAAGATTCTCTCCTCATCTTTACTGAAGGTCACCTTTAGGTATTGGGAGGCTGCTATAAGGTCTACATGGAGCCTTCTCTTCTTCAGGCTGAACAACCCCAACTCTCTCAGTCTGTCATCACAGAAGAGGTGCTTCAGCCCTCTGATCATCTTCATGGCCTTCTCTATACCTACTCAAGCAGATGAATGTTTTTCTTATCCTGAGGGCCCCAGAGCTGATGGTTTATATAAATACATAAAGGAACTATGTAGGCTCTGGATTTGGAAGCTCTTCAGGATAAGGAGTTCTAGATTCTCATACAATTTGTATAAAGAATGGCCACAGCACTGTATAAAAGAGTCTTAACCCTGCCTTCCTGAAGGCAGATGTTCCTCACCGAGAGATGTTCCCAGCCTCAGAGATAAATGTGTACTTGCATTTCACATGCAGAAACCACCTTCTCACTTCAGGCAGGATAGAAAAATCTGGGGTTACCTACTGCAGTCACAGCTGCTCTGTTGCTCTTGACCTGCTTCATCATCCCAGCATATAGGGTACAAATACGCCCGAATGGCATCGCATTCTGCTGTTTTCTGGGTAAGTGATTTACCCTGCTACACAACACTGCTGCTTCCCCATATTATTCAGGGTGGGTTTAACTAGTCATTGATTTCACACCTTGAATCTTGTTTACATGCTTCTACTCAAACCTAAAGCCACACAGATAAGGACTCTCTAACCAAACTACAGAGAGAAAAAACCAACACCCCAACACATCCTCACACACGCCACCCAGGCATGCTCTCTGAAATGCCTGGGTCAGCATGTTGCAGCATCCAAATGAAAGGAATCCCAGGACACCCCTCAGCTGACTCAGAGGAAAGGACTGACTGCTTAGTAAAAACCAGTAGCCACTGAGATGCAAATCCAAACAGGCCAAAGACCAAATCAGAAACATACTGTGTTTCAAAAGGGCCAGTTCACAGGGTTGGAAACCATTATGAGCCAAATCAGCTTAGAGAGAGAACTTTTGAAAGAAAAACAGAAGTAATAATTGGGCGATATTAAAAAAGAGAGTACTAAATACATAGGTTTACAATCACACACAAAAAAAGAAGAAATTTTTGCTGTTGTGACACACACTGTGACTGGACTACTCTACACCTTAAAACCCTCCAGAATTTGAAGAGAGGCTGCAAGTACTGCAGGGCTGCAAATCTCTTTAGCCCCTCCAAGGTGCTAAATCCCACAGACCATAAGCCCAGTTGTGGCTCCACTACTGATCATCATGGTTCTTCTGGGCTAACTTTGGCATACCCTATCCATGGATCACAACAAGTAAAGAAAGCTTTCAACAACCACAACATAGCTCTTCAGTTAAAGGAAAAATGTAATAAGGTGTTAAGTCTGAAGTGAATAAATAACCCCAAAAGGCAATCCTTCTCAATTTAGTTTATCTTTCCTTTTCTCAAAGCCATGGTCAACCCGTGTCGAGAAAGACAGCTAGTGACTATTCTTCTTCAACCTCCCACAATTTTACATTTAACAAATTCCACTGTAACACAAAAGACCATCAGCTGCTTTCCTTCTGCCAGGACGTTCTTGGGCGATTCAGTGAGGAGCTGTACAGCCTCCAGTCAGGCTGAGGTCGAGGAGTGATATGACCAAGATCAGTTTCATGACCACTGCGAGCTGATCCAACAGCTCACCTCTGAAGAAAGGAATTCACTCTCTTGGGGTAATCTTTTTCAGCAAAATAAACAGTTCTTTACTGGCTTAGTATGTTGAACTGGCACAAAAAAGGTTCTAGTAAGAATCAGAGTCAGTGTAAGAGTGGGCAACTCTGCTGAGCAGTGGGTGAGAAAAGCCAGGACCAGGGAATAGGGAAAAGGCACAAACCCCCTCTCCTTTCAGCAGCACTGCACTGTCACATTAGTTTCCATGCTTGTGAAACCACAGGCTGAGGACTTGCTGTGGAGCAATAACTCATCTGCAGAACCTTTCATGAAAAGTAATCCAGTACTCCCAAGCAGGATTCATATCTCACCCATTCAGCTCCCCAAAGCATCATACATACACAGTAACAATCTAGTGAAAGGAGAAATAAAACTAGCTGCACAAATACTGAGATAACCCACAAAAAAGGAGAAGCAAGCAGCAGTCCATAGAAATCATAAGCCAGAAACCCGATAAGATGGACAAAAGGACAAAAGGAAATAAATTCTTTGACCGCCAAAAGGCAGCAAGGGAAATACTGATCTTCGTGTGTTTGCTCTCCTGTGTGTTTGCTGAATTATTGTTTTTTCTTGAATATCAAAACCAAATTGGTTCAGTTTAGGATGGACACCGTAGATGAAAATGAAGATGCAAAACTATTTCATAAATATTCTTAACCAGCATAACAGAAGCCGGAGCTGATATGCATATATCAAATTAAGATGAATTAAGTGTCCTCACTGTAAACAAAGAAGTTCAGTGAAAAAAGAGACATTACCAACTAGAGTAACTCATAAATGAGCAAGTCTGATTAACAAGCACTCTGGATTTAGTCCTCTCCACTAGAGGACTAGAAAGAGACTAACATAACTGCCTTAGATAGGGCTTTGACATGAAAGATTAGGTGCTGCCTTGAGACTACATTCAACCCTACCTCAAGGCATTCTGAGAAGGAAAGAAGAGCTTGGACACTGTGCAGTTCCCCTTCTTCAAAGCAGCTAGAGGCAAGTTGAGGCAGCCTCTCAAGCATCATCTGATCATACTTGCTGAACAGTGATGGGGCAAAACAGCAGCTAATGGGGACAAGGAGCACACCCTAAAAGAACAAAGCCCTTGGCCCATGGGAGGTAAGTGGAAGGGGTAGGTCTCCAACAGAAGAGGGGCTGCACATCTTTCCATGCCAGCAGGCACAGCATGAAGACAGGAGACACTGCTGTGCCTACACCGTCCCCCATAACACTTTAGCAGTGGCCACCTCCTTCACAATCTTCAGATTTGCCAGAAATTGTTAAGTGGGAAAGTTGCTGTTGTTCATAACGATTATTATAGACTATGCCATAAAGATAACTGTGCAGCAGGTGCTCCAGCCAGGTCACCAAGGCACTTAGAGTATCTGCAGTGAGGAACTCCCATGATACCCCCTGGCAAGTGATGGCATCCAAGCCAACATGCTCACAAGTGGCTTTCAGATGCCTTTGTGAGTTGCAGCCTCACCCCTGGAGGGGCTGCACCAGTGAAGAGGGCACTCTGGCAATGTCACGGGAAGAGGCTGTCAGCATCCCATAGCACTGACTGTGTTTGGAGCACTGCCATTCCTTTGCCTCAGCGTGGCCATGAAGAGAGGAACACATGGAGCACGGGCTTAGGAAGCTCACAAGTGTCCAGACGACTCTCCTGGAGAGAGGGAGGAGGAGCAGTAACATGGGCCACTTGCCAGAGATCAATCTGTCAAATTTAAAGAAATTAATTTAATTGTTTGTGGCAGTAGGAGAGCTTGCAGCTGCTGGCTCCAGGAAGCCTGGACAGTAAGACAACACGGCGCCAACACTGCTAGAGTTAAGCAAGTGAGGTGAACACGCAGCAGCCGGGACTCAGGAAGCTCGGTGGCTTCACATCCCTGCAATGACAGGCTTGCACACCCACCACTGCCATTCCGAACCGTTACATCCCAGGGTGGCAACTCTCTCTAAAATCCACGTTTGCTGTTAACAAGTAGCTGGTATGACACAGTGCTTAAGAAACCTACCGCTCTGCAGTTGAAACCTCGTCCTGAAAAAGCCAGGATTTGTCCTGCAAAAAGGAGCCCCAGCAGGCTACTGGGTGGTGAGACCCTGTGTCCCAGTCCAGGGAGGGGAAAGTCAGGGGGAACGTTAACAACTGTGTAATTACAAAATTATGTTTACTTTTTTTTTTTTTCTCTCAGAAGATAAGAACAGTTGGAGAAGCATAGGCTGTGGGGCCTCAGCAAATCTATTGCCAGGATTTGCTGTTTCAGGCTCTCATCCATCCTGTTTTAATCCAAATTAGTAGGAGCTTCAGAAAGGGATTCTGGCAAAGTCACAGCTGGAAAGATTTTCATCATTAATTCTGCCAGGCATATAAAAATACAATTTAAAAAAAAAAACAGGAAGGGGGGTGGAATATAACAGCTCTTGGCGCAAACTTGTTTTGGTATGCTTTTCAAGTAAAAACAAAAAACCAAAATAAAATCTATATTTAATTAAGAAATAATCCATATCTTTTGTCCTTCTTGACATCTTTACATAAGGCTAAAAATGCTACACTATGATTATTATAGAATTAATTTCTTTCCTTCATAAAGAGGCAAGGAGGCTGGGGGTGAGAGGGGAGGGCCCACTCCCCTGGCCCCAGTGGCACGGGGCCCATGCACTTTTTTGGCAGGTCATTCCCTGCAGCAAACAGCAGTAAGTTTAACGAGTTCAGCCTGCAGCCTGTCAGGTCACTCCAGGGAACACCAGAGCAAGGCGGCAGAACAAGCGCAGGTGGTGCTTGGGCGCTTGTGTATATCCACAGGATGCACCAGGATACTCACACTGCCCATAGGAGCTCCTTGGAAATTACAGGACCGAGCAGAGGCACTGTGCTACTGGAGAAGCTGCTTTCCAGCAACCACTATGGAAGCACTGCCCAGAGGTGAACATGCACTGCTGGGGCAGCTCCTGTTGCAAGATGTAGAGTCGAAATAATGACATTTTGCAAATGCCAACTTTGACAAATATTTACTGATTATGCAAACCAGCCCCTCTTCTCATGTAATTTCATTACATTTTTCCAGAGAGTGTTGTATTAAGGAATGCAGCTTGAGTAAAGGCATTCAAGTACTCTTCGTCACATAGGCATTTCTAAGAGAGAGTAGGAACTTCCCAATACCCTCCTGAATTGCTACAGGTCTGTTTAATGAGACACAAGGGTCTCTCCAGAACAGAAGCCTATGTCCTATGGCACTGCTCATGATTCTGGTTATCCTAGACTCTGCCACAACTGTTACTGAAATAAACCCAGTGCACCTGCCTAGCACCCCTAATCTCAGGATCTCACAGCTTTAAGTGAACATGCTCAAAACACACCTGTACAGCAGAACAGTTTATAAAGGCATGAACGATGACCACAGAGATATCACCTCTGGTGACAGAAGTATCATTTCACCACACACATTCACACAAAGGACAGCACCACAGCTCACTGAAGACTGCCTGTGTGTTAAGGAGCTATGCTTCCAACTTAATACATCCAGCTACTCAGAGGATGTTCTCCGCATAGCTGTGTTTCATCTCTAGCCAAAAAAATCACAGTATTTTAGGGACCTTCCCTCTTAGTTGTTAAGAACTTTCATTAACTACATTTATCCTGTACTGAAGTTACCCATTTGCATTTCTCCTAGTGCTACAATAGAAAAATATATAGAAGAAGGATGAGTCTTGCCTCCAAGATACCATCATCAGTGTAATTCTCAGTGTTCAGTGGAAATCTTTCATATTGGTCTCAGGATAAAGACACTCTGGTCTGTCCAGTCATGGCATGGAACATCCATTCTTGGTCATGTATCGCAGACATCCCATCTTTTGGGACAGACTCCAAAGAAGGAAGTATTGTGATTAATTACCACTATTTTACTGATGGTATCTCCTTATGGAGATGAGATTGTCAGGAGTTACTTATTTGATCAGAATTAACTACTTATCCCATTGCATACAGTAACATGACCTGTTATTTTGCACTTTATTAGTGAAAAATTTATTAGAATGAATGCATGAAGAAAAAGTTTGGATTAAAATTTGATATTTCAAGTGGCATTTTCATTGGAAAAAAAACCCTAAATAAAATTTTGTTTGGGGGAATTACAGCAATGATAATCCTATGCTGTTTTTACAACTTTAGAATATTTTTATTTTCACCACTTTTATGTAAAGCAAAGAAAATCTGGATTAAAATCTCAGACAGTCAATGACAATTATTATATCTTTGTACAAAATCATCTTTTTCCAGCACCCAAAACCTGAATTTTAAAAAAATTAACTTTTGGGGAATTTTAAATGAAGCAAAATATCCTGTTCCTACCCAGTGGTAAGTACTCCTTGTCAAACCTGATACGAATGGTCAGTCTCCTGTGCCTGGTCTGTTGTGGGTTGCCAGCAGCCTCCCCTGGGCACCTCACTGATGGTAGTTAGCTAATACTGTAACAGTGGCAGCAAAGACACCAAGATCTCCCTCCTGTTGATGGATTTTACCTTTTAGCTGCCCAGCTCACTCTATGCAACCTACAAGAGTTACAAAAGATCTTACTTGGCACGGTTGTCTCGAGGTCCAATACCTTTGGTGTAGCTGGACAAAATGTCCATCCTCCAGGACCTTGGGTGTGATGAGGTGTTTTAGCTAAGAGAGCTGGTGTCTTGTTTGAGTGGTATCCTGCACACCCAGATGGGAAGTACCAAATGCAAAATACAATGTACAAAGTAACAGCATCCATGATAGAAACTATAAAGAGAACAGTAGTGAGGATATATACATAAACAAAGATTTTTACAGTCCAATAAGTCAATAAGAGAACATCAGAGAAATATATTAAAAAGGGTAGCATGGAGGCAGGTAAGATATACTTTGCTGATATATAGGAGAATAAGGTTAAAGAAACACATTTTTTTCCAAACAGCAAACAGAAAAGAAAGGCAGAGAGGGATACTGGTCTTTTCATTCTCCTGGGTACACACAACTCTATTTCTTTTAGGAGCAGGGAAGGTCTCCAGGCTGAAAAGACAGCGTTGTTCAACCCTGGAGGTCAGTTTAAACTGCAAACCAATCTAAACAGCAAAGAGCACATTAAATTTTTCTTCTCCACTTCTACAAAGGGCTGGAGAGCCAGAAAAGAGGAACAAGATGGTGATGGGACCTAGGCCAGCAGCTAGACCTCCTGCCACCTAACCCCAGAACTGCTTGTTATCCAACAGGGAAACCTGCAACCACTGTGGATCATCCACTTCAGTCTTGCCTGCTCTAACTAGACATTTTTATGTCTCTGGAAAATTTGTGGCCAGACAATGCCAATAACACCATTTCCGTGACACCCTTCTCTGGCTGGTGGCCTTGAAGCTGTGGAGTTGTCCTGGGGACAGTGGAAATAACCATTAAGAAGAAATCTTAGGAGTGATAGAAGGAAAACAAATATTCAGAATTATTAAGGTGCTTCCTCCCTATAACATTTCTACATTCAACCAGTATCAAAACTGCCTGCAAGTCCATACTGAAGCTTCTTAACATCATTTTGGATGTAATTTTGGACAGGTGAGCCTTGACTCACAAAAATTTGACTGCCTTCTGCCAACTGTGGTGTGTATGGATACCTATGTCCTTCTTGCAAGTCACAACTCTGAGCTACAACGCTACTCAAATGGAAAAAGAGACACTGAACAGTTAAGGACTTCCACCATAGCCTTCCAGCCTCACAGAACAGGCAGAGAGGAATAAAGGGTACAAAAAACCAACCTTCAGGAGTTGCTGTTGAAGAGCCCATATCCAGTGAGCGAACACTGCTTCTCTACTGGAGGAGACACAGAGTTAGATATCACTCCACTAACAGAAGACAGTTTCTTAGGCTGGTTTACAGGGAGAACTTCACTCTTCTTGAGAAGTTCACCAAGCTGACACATGTGCTTGACTCTTCTCCTCAGAGTACTACTAAGGAAAAACTACCGAGTCTGAGTTTCTCTGAGTTTATCTTGTAGCTTGAGTAAAAGTGGAAAGTATGTTCCTTCTAAAAAAGTTCTTAGTATGCTTTTACTTGTGTCTCTTTGTTTCAAAGAGAAGATCAAAAAGCAGCAGGGCCAGCACTGGTTGTCACAGCAAGAACAAAAAACATTGGTTAGAGCTTTTGTCTCCAGGTCTTGCTTCTGTGTGGCTTCCCTGATATTTAATGAGAGCTGAACTTGCATTATAGCCTTTTCCTTGGAAGATGTGAACTATGTCTTTTTCTCCAGCACCTTTGCCTATTTTGACAAAACATGTAACTTCCCGTTATCTGTAAGAGATCATCAAACCTTGACCTTCTGTTAAACTTCATCAAATTGGCCTCTAATTGAAAAAAGTATTAGAGATAGCAGGTAGGGCACACAATGAATGCAGAGAAAATCTATTTCTGTCACTTTTCCACTTCCTCTTCCCGTAGAGGTGTGGGAGGCTTGCAGCCAGGAACACCATGACCAGGTAAAGGGATCCTATGAAAAGAGGGGGCTCTCTCCCTTTGTTGCCTCAACAAATCACTCCCTACAGCAACAGACAGCTTCTGCCCGTATGACCTCGCAGCTGTCTTCAGCTCCTCCCTCCATCCAATTTGCCGCAGCACAACAAAGCACTCCAAAAATAACATTTATCTTTAAAAACTGGAAAATGGCATAAACCACCCCAAAGGAGAGAATGACAACGGCATGAGTTCAGTGCGGGCTTGTGAACCGACGCTCCCCGCCAGGGACAGGAAACTGGAACCTCTCAGAAAGAGACTGAATGGAACCAGATTGAACAAAAGCGCCAGAAACTGCGGCCATCGATGGCCAAGTCCTGCCAAAAGGATAACTCACCCGCCTGTCAGTCCTTCCTGAGAGCAAGCACAAGGACTGTGTCATGGCCCTACAGCTATAAACGCCTGTGCTTTGCAAGTCTACATGTACAACAGGCTGGAGCACACACATTAAACAAGGAGAAATTTAAACATGAGGAGTATTTCCAAATGACAGCTTTAAAGTTGGGGGTCAAGGGAGCTTCAACATCTGATTTCAATTCTAAATGATTTCTGATTAGTGGATGTTGATGCAGTACCCCAAATATACTCAGAGTTTCTGTTTAAAATGGTATTCTTCAGTAATGGTAGAGTTGTTATGTATGAACTGCTAAACAGAGGCCACACCACCACTGCTGAAGGGACTAAGAGTTGGACCAGGAAAAGGAGAAATAAACTCAATCCTTTTTGTTGAATAGACAGAGCCAGACTTGTCACTACCTTACCTCTTGTATAACCACGTAGATCATGTCTATGTAAGGTAACTTCTACAAAAACAAACTTAAAAATGCATAATAAATCCTTCTAGAAAAGTTCCTTGCCTATGAAAAACTGAAAGTAATTTAATTTGTAAAGTAATAAAAGCTGAATGTCAAATTTTAATGCTGAAATGAAGACAGTTTTTCAGAAGCAGTAATTTTTGATGTAATATTTGAAAGTGATCAATTCAAATTCAGCTTTTCAAAAATTTTCTGAGCTTTGATCTTGCTCCAGCTTTAGCCCAGAACAACTATTATATGGCTGACATAAAAAGTCTCAAAACAAAGTGATTTATAATGGAAACACAGAAAATAAATCACTATTTGAGAACTTTTTAACACACCACAGATTAGATCCAGAAGGTCAGACAAAGCTTTCATTGAGTTTGTAAGCTTTCCTGCTGCAGCTGAGGACCACAATACACAGAAGAGCAAATTCAGTTAATGAACTCGATCAGATATACACAATGACTCGTGTCTTTCTTGCAGAGGCACTTAAAAATTATGATCTACAAAGATTCTTACATGACCACAGTCAGCGACCTGCGGTAAGTTGAGAAGCAGGGTTCCTCTGGTTGGAGCAAGTAGATGCATTTACCAATGCCCTGCTGAAGAATATGTGACCATATTTGACCACCAAAATGAGAAGAACCATTAACATTCTGAATTAATGGGCTTAGTGGTTTTCAAATGAGGTATTTTCATGATGGACGTGGTGTGGATTCAGCAAAGACTGCCCTTTAACAAATACCGCTTCAGTTTCAAAGATTTGATTAGGCTTAATACCATTAGGGAACCATTACTGATTTTATGCTGTTGTTGTTACCGGTTTAACTATCAATTTCTGAATCAAAAATTACAGACAGTTGGCTTGACCAAGAGTCAAGGTTTAGGAATGCAAAAGCAAATCCAAGGTACAGATGAACTTCAGATGTGGACAGTCTTCACAGGGTTTAACAGGCTCTCCAGAGTTTGTCAGGTCACAGAGGCTTTCCTCTTTTTTTTGTGGGGTGTGCACACGCCCAGTTGTTTCTTTGCATTTGTTGTCTGTTTTAAACACTTCTGACCTCAGCCAGAGCAAGTGGAATCGATACAAGCAATTAGTGCATGCAACAATTAAAAAAAAACTCACAACAATCTTGCTTTATTGTATACCATTTACAGAAAAACAAAACAAGTGATCTTCTTAATAAGCAATCCTTGATCACCACCACGTGTTGCTGAAACAGCCAGATGTTCACAGTTTATGAAGCCAAATAATACTACTAGTTTTTTTGTAAACGTTAATGGTGAAAGAACAATAATAATGGTTTTAGTCAATCATCATTAGTACTTGAAAGTACAAATATAAATTAAATGAGACTCAAAAAACTTGTACAATAAAATCTGCTATAAACAAAACTAATTAAAAAGAACTGCCCTCAACCTGTGTTGTGGGTTTCATCTTGTTTTAAAATTAAAAGCAGTATTTATTTTTCTGAAGCATCCAAATGAATGTTCATATCCAGATGTCCTTACAAAGAAACACAATCTTCATTCTTTTCTCATTGTTTAATCTGTTTATATTATATTTTACTTCTGGTTGTCTTTTTCTTCCTTGGCAATCCTCTTTGTCACACCACTGAAATACTTCTCACGGAAAGAATTGTGTCCCCTGTACGGCATATACTGACCATCCAACAAGTAAGAATTCTCATCTTGATCCTGCACGGTATCAAAATGCAAGCGTTAGACTTTAGGGTAGTTATGTTCAGCAGGTATTGCCACTGGTTTGCTTCCAGACTTTTTCAAACAATTACAAGTAAGGAAAAAGTAGTTAGATGTTTTTACAATTAAACGGCACACATTTAAGTCACTAGACTGATTGAAGAGTTTAAAAACCAGAATGCTAAGGTTTCCATTAGGATTAACATGAACATATACATTCTACTTCAAAGTCTTAACATTTAAGAAATTAACTTCATTTCAGAAATGAAATTCCATATGCTATGGGTTCTCATTTGACATTGATCAAATTACAAGCTGTAGCAGACAAGGGTGTTTTGCTTGTGGTTTTGGTTTTTGTTTGTTTTTGTTAATGTACTCATTCAATCTCTGTACAGCAAAATGATGCAAGTTGTCAGTTTCAACAGCTCTGCACTGAGAATACCTCAGCTGTCACCATCAGAATCCCACCCTTACATAAATGAGTAAGCACAGGTAACTATGCTACACAGACTTTTATAAAGGAAAATATATATTTTCCAGAAAAAAATGCCATCTGGAGAATTCCATCACTCAGAGGCCTGAGGAAGGCAAGTACAGAAGAGGAACGTAATCAGCTAAAATAAGTTCCTAGAGTTATTGAGGCACTATCATAGATTTTTTTTTGTGCAGCATTCATACACTTGTGAAAGTTAAAGTTGACACAATAAATCCCTACACATAATATCTATATGACACCAGCCAAGAACATAGTTTAGAAAATTGGCCCTAAATATATATACAAAGGTTTAGTTCATTGTATACTGTGGCTTTATACAATTAAGATTCCTGTCCACTAACATTAGTAATGCTGTAAGCTAAACAGTACATTAAACTTTAATCTGAGTGCTCAAGAAAACTGATGGGACTTCTACAAACAGTTTTACACTTATGGCTGATGTCAGTTTACATGTTCAATAGCAAGATGGAACGGTGACAAGCAGACTCACACAGAACAACTGAACTGCACAAAGTCAAAATAAAAACAAGCACACAACAGAACTAAACCTCTATTTCTTCTCAATGTGTATTCACTGTTAATTTTTTTAAGCAATGAAGTAACATACGGATTAGTTCATTGCTTAAGTTTACAGTTCACAGTTATTTGTTCATATCTGTAAATAAAGTTACTGTGGAATGCTTTAGCAAAAGTAGTAGGAACATAGAAGTAGATTTTAGTCAATATTTTCATACTATGAAGGTATTACAATGCAAGGATGCACTGAATCGTAGTCGACAATCTCTCCCTTCAGCTATTTTGTTTTTGTCTCGAGTTTTCATCTAGCAAGATCAACACCTCACCTAGCTTAGATTATGCTAATGTCCATTCTAAAAGGAGTGAAACCAAAGGTTTTACAACAAAGCAAGATCTTGTGTGCATGTACAAAGGCCCTCTTCTGGACACAAAGGGATATTCCTAAAAAGTAGTTCTGACCTGCTATCCCAGCAGATACCAGTAATGTGACACCACCTTAAATTACCTTGCTCAATGTTTAGTGCCGTGTAGATACCTAACTTGTAAAGCAGGTACAGGAGGTGCAGCTCTACTTAAATACTGCACCGTTGAAAAAAAGCAGAAGAAAATGACTTCAGGAAATCCACTGCAGGCACAGTACTATCTACTGTCTTTTGGTCACCTGTGAGACATGCCGTTTCCAAGACTACTCTAACACTGATAACCAACATGCTTTTAACGTGCTCATGAAAAACACCAAAATTACAAGATTACTATAGGCAGACACGAAACAAGGAAGACTTAAGACACACTCCTCTCACAAGCAGCCTGCACCTTCTTCTCCATGCCACTCTAAGGGAAAGAGTACTTTTCTCCTGAAGGATAATGATATATGGGTCAATGATATTTTAACATAAAAATTAATCTCCACAACCCCTAAGAGGTCACGCATGTACACCATTCATCTTGATTCCGTAAGAAACAAAATGCTGATTCAGGGTAAAGGGAGGAAAGAAACCTCCCTCTCCTCTACCCCCAAGCTGGTTAGGGCAAAGAGAAGGTATGCTGTGTAAGAGCACAAACTTAGGTAAAACACAGGTGAGCATCTGCATTCATCAGATGGAAGCAGGCCTGGCATACCACTCCACAGCAGAATCTATCTTGAAAATCCAGGTTGCATCAAAAGCTCTGCAAAACACTGCTCGCTAAACGAGAGGAGATCTGCAGCCAGGCATGCATTTCTTGGGAGAGATTACAATGGAAGCTCCCAGCCCACGACACAGTAATTCCAGTTTAAGAGGTTTCATTCCCTACCTCTCCTCTGTACAGGCACAACTTCCTAATAAAGTTAGTAATTGCTTAAAAAAATCCCAAAAACAAATAAAAAACCCAACCAACAGCAGCAACAAAAAAATCAACATCTCGGGAATTGTTCCTTAAAAGAGGGAAAAGAAAATAAAAATACCTGAACAACCTGGCAGTACCACTCTCTGTTAACATTTACGAGTCAAAACAGTTCTCTGGGCAACAGGAGAATTGATCAAAGTAAAATAAATTCTTGGGATTTCAGAAACTAATGATTTCCAAACAAATTATGAATTATCATAATTTGTATCAGGGAGCTGAATGGGTACAATCTGAACACCAAGGATACCGCTGCATTTAACCCTACAGAGAAAATAACTTGGCAAAAAATTCTTCATGAATTTGTTGTGACAACTTGCACTAGGAGTACCTCTTGTGACACACAGCTGCATATAGGGATGAGTAACTTTTTTCACTCATTTCCTTTGAAGCAACCATATGTAGTTTTCAAGGCATAAAGTTTGTAATTGATTATTCAACACAAAACAGTGAAACTTTCCAAGAAATAATTTCCAAGACTGATCAGCAATGATCAGTCTACTTGCACTAAGTCAGGTCTTTCCCCCATGTGTCAACATTACCAAGAAGACTATCAAGAAGACAAAGACTTCTTTTATTTTTAAAACTCAGAATAGGTTTGTTAATCCCTGGTCATTCTTTATCATCATCCTTGGTTCTCATTTTTAATAATTTAAGTTCTCAAAACAGCAGACTAATTGCAAGCAGCAGTTATCACACAAGTGTTGCTCTGAAATGTTTTATGAGTTCCGTGACAACTGAAAACCAACAAAGCTCTTGTCAAAAAGTGCAAGCTACCAAACTCCTGGTAGCTAATTTGAGTTTTCAACGCAACACTTATTTGTTCTAAAGACAACACTAACATAAGTGTTACAGATCTCCAATAAATAATGACAGAGGTCGAATAGAGGACACAATGATAAAAAGAAAGTTTTGTTTTTCTTTAAATCTTGGAAAATATTAAGATTTTAATGAATATTTTATGAATATTAAGATTTTTATGGATCTAGCATGCCTAAGTTCAGCTCCAGGGTAATCACCCAAATTTAGTTTTTTTTTAAAAAAAAAATCTTCCTACCCTTATCACCTCTTCCCACCACTCTGTATCGGGTGCTGGACAGTAGTTACAGAACCACTTGTACTAATGTTATACAGTTAAAACCAAAACAGAGCAGTTACTGAAAAGGGGTCATATCCAGGAACAAACACTGCTAAATTCAGTAGGAAAAATTCTACACCAGTAACAACTCTGGAGTGACCATGTGACATGGAAATGCTGGACTCATTTAGCAGGGTGGGCTTGCGTGCCTGATGCTTCAGGGGCCTTTTATGGGCAATCATATGCTCAGTTTGTCCTTCCATCAAATTTTCTGTTTCATCTGACTACGTAATTTCTAGGCATCTCTCTTGGCGTTAAAAAAGTGAGATGCACTACAAGGAGGGACGAATATAGGGCTCTGGGCTGAGACTGCAGTTTTCCTCTGTCCTATCCACCCTGTTTTTCTAGGGGAGACACAACAGTGTGCAGATGTGCCATGGGGGAGCTGGGATGGGTATGTGCATTTTGGGGTGAGTGCTGTGCTGGGAGGAATAATGGCAAAAGTTCTCTGAAATGGTGATTTAAAAGAAAAAAAAACAAACCTTAAATGTTAAAGGGCAAACAACTCCTCTGCTCATACTGTGCATATGTTATAAAAGCCTATTCATATCAAAACTGATTTCAGACCCTAAACCAGGCAGGCGCTCAATATGGATTTTGTTCTTTAGATAAGTTTTGCATCATCAGGAACCATACATGGGTTCTGGTATCCTTAAATTATCTAACAGACATCTGGAGTCCTGAATGTAAGCACTTGCACAGTTTTATCTAAGCAGCAAGCCTGCCAAGTAGCCTCAGGTGCTCAGAGCTAAGCATTTCCAGACATGAACCTGTCAAACCATGTTCTGAAGAACAGGTGATACACAAAACAAGAATAACAAATGACAAAAGTCTACCCGCAGAAGGGTGGATATATTTTTTACATTAGAACATGTTATCCTAGAGAGCACTGGTAGTAATAAAACTGCAGAAAACCTCCCTGAACACCTTGAGACACACATGTCAAAAGTTATCACCATCCACGCTTGTGCTTTGCTACTGCTGAAGTTGGCAGCTCTGACACTGAACTCCACCTACAATGCTTTTAAGAACTCAGGTGTTGCTTGAGAACTGCACTGATCACGAGCATTATGAATGCAGTGCTGAAACCCTGCTGTGTTATTAGTGCAAGCACCACACAGACACAGCAGTTTGATTTTATCTCCTGTCATCTGAAATAGGTCTTCCAACTGACAAGGAATGGACTAAAAACACTTGCTCACCATGTGCATTTTCATTAGGAATTTGCCTCCCAGTTGTTTAGCATCTCTTTTAACAGTATTAAGTGAGAGAAGCAGCAAGAATGGAAAGAAGACCTGAGTGCAATTATACCTCACTTCAGTGCCTCAGGAGAGGCACTTAGTGTGTCCCAGAAAAAGAGCCAGTGTGCTTCACTGTACTTGTCACAACTTAGTATTATTTCAAAAACTAAAAGCTCTAAAAGTGAAGTAACAGAACTGAACATGGTTTACCTGTACTGCCATACCCAGAAAGTCATTTAGTATTTACTTGGGCATCAAATTACACTTTGAAATCAATGGAAACGTAGGCATCTAGGCATCTCTGTGGCTGGGATTCACAAGTAACCATAAGTTCAAAGATCTCTTTCACACTATTAAAGGGCTTGCTTGGCATCAAGAGCTTACAAAAAACTGAGAAGGGAAAAAACAAAACCAGAAACTTATATCACTACCCAATTTTACAAAAGCTCTATATCTGATCATAAAAACTCAAGTGTGATAGAAATAAGGATCAACTGTTGACTAGCACAAACTTGTAGTGAATGCAATTGCTACTACTTTACACAACATAATCAAGAATTCAAGCTTACCTTGAATTCTTTCACCTTTTCCATGGTAATGAGGCGCCTTGATGTGTGGCTGGAAAGCATCTGCTCACAGTTGCTAATAAGTTTCAGGCATGGGTGGCGGGGAATGATCTCTTCTGTATATCTGGAAGAAATAATCATGCATAGTGCTGTAAGCTCGTAAAGTGGAAGACTTGCATCTGAAACAAAATTCTTACAGACTCTTCACAAAAAGGCTTAAACTAGAAAGTTAGGCATTTCAATGTTTAAAGAAATTCAGATATCAGTGCTCCAGAGTTCTGACATCATGTATTTCAATCATCCTGTGACACAGTGTGTAGATGAAATCAAAAACTCACAGTAAAGAGACACACTCTTCCATGTATTTAAATTATGTTAATGCATGCACACAGGCCTGCCTGTATAATTTCAAGTAGAAAATATCTCAGCCAACCGGGAATAATAACTTATCCAAGTGGAACTGTGATTTTAAAAACATATTTCACAGTCAACATATCTGAAGCAAGAATAAGACGCTTAACTCTGGCTCCCTAAAAGGAGATCATTACACTTCAATTTCAAATCTTATTAAGCCAGTGACAAATCTTATTAGACAGTGACATTCCTGGACTTCAAAATTTGGTGCTACACACTTATCTCATTATAATTACTTCTAACGGGAAGAAAACATCCATTATCATTTAACATCAGACAGTAGCAATACTCGCTTACAGTTAGATCCTATCTATAGAAGCAAGCAGTTACACTGTTTTAACTGCCCCATTCTATAAGCATACTATTTTCTGTAGAAAGTGCTTTCTCTAGATTACTTTCAATCCTTTTATTTCTTCAAATGCTGAAAGAGGAATTTAAAAATTTAAGACCTTTCCATGGGACTAGAGTAGCAAGAAGTATTGACTTAGTTAATATGACAAACATGAGATCAGATATCCTTCCTATATACTGAAACATAGATCAGTCATATTGTCTCAGTTTTTGTAATAAGCTTTCATGTAATAGTTACTACAACATAACAGAGAAAAAGGGTTCTGGCATTGTCAGGGACTATGACTTTATACAAAATACCTGCTCTCATGATTCCCCGGTGCTTGGGGGGGTCAACAAAAGTCAGACACTGAAATGCAGAACTAAATAAACACCTATCACTTCAACTTATGAGGTATGAAAGAGGAGCTTCACATTTTTGTTGCAAAGAGGTGGATTCTCTGAATGCACTTTACAAAGTAAAGGTATTGTTCTGGGAGAAAGAGAAGTCAAACATAACACAACTCAAAATAGGGTCCATCTAGGTGCTGATGGAAAACTTGGCATTTCTTGAGATAATAGTGAGCTGTTAAACAAGTAACTCAATACCAAATATACATCTGTAAACAAGGAAAAAACCTAAACAGTACTGCCTCTTTGCTTTGCTCCAAAACTTCCAGACTGCAAAACAACATTTCAGTCACTTCTCATGTGGAATCAAGCCACCACTTCTGCTAGATGAGTCAGAACATGCTTTAGACATAGGAGAATAAAATTAATTCCCAGCTGTTCTTTCTGTTACACAAGACTTTTGATGCATCTAGTACCGCCAAACTCTTTCTTTCTCTTACAAAGGTAGGCACTTTGTGACATCATCTTAAAATTATATATATAATAAGGTTTTTACATACAGTTTGTGTATATATATAAAACATCATATAAAAGACTAACTGCAAAAGAATTAAAAGAATTCAGACTCAACAATGATTCCAAGGTCAGATTGAAAGAGTAAACTTTAGAGTGAGATGCTATCTTGTGGAGGGAGAGATCATTATCACTTTGTTAAAAAGCCTTGTCTGTTAGGATTAATGCACGTGTTTCTACATTCTTTCAGGTAAAACTCAGAACCTTATCAAGAAAGGAATACAGAAGCCGAGTAAGGAATACAGAAGTAGTGGTTTTAACAGACATCCCATTCAATCCAGTTTTAGATTTAATTTAAGGTAATACACAACAGTTTTAGATTTAATTTAAGGTAATACACAAGGATCTCAACAAATGATACTGAAGGCAGGTGTTACCACAGGACACTTTGTAATGCAATACATTAGTATGTCTCCTACATACTTGCTTTAATGTCTTTTCCTTTGTTCAGCATTACAGCTGAACATAAAGTGGCTATACTAATATTCCATGCTAGTATACTGACTACAGTATTTCAGTTCATAGTAGGATGTATAAATTCATTTTTTATGAGGCAACCCAACTAGTCCTCCCCAAAACACCAAAGTAGATCCTGAACATGCAGTTCACAAGTTATCTAAAGTGAAACACACACTACACTGCTGTAGTGAGGAATCATGCTTTTATCAAAGTTCAATGAGCAGACACAAAAACTGTTACCTTGAACAGAAAAAATTCAGTAATTCCAAACAGATTGTATTAAGATGGAAATCTTAAGAGTTCACAACCACACACGGTCTCCTGGGGTTAAGTATAGACAGACATTCTGAACTAGCTACACTATTGTTAATGGCATTCATTACTTTGTTTGTGAATTGTCTTACAAAATTAAAAAAAAGGCCAAAGATACCAATTCTACCATTTATTAAAAAAATGCAAACTACTAAGTGCACTCTCCTGTTACAGAAGCAGATAACAGAAATGGCTCCTTTTGATTTCCAAATTTTCAATGCATGTCATACATAGGAATGTCACAAGCCATTTCCATGGTGAAACAGTGACAAATGCTACTTTATTCATCAGTATAGTTTGACTGTACATACAAACATATGACAGTGTAGAAACTACCTTCAGAGCACATCTGTATCCAGAAAATAGTTTGAATCAGCTACAGTACATCAGCTCCTCACATTATAGTGAAACAGTTTAAAAAAAACCCAAAACACAAAAAAACCCCCTTCAAACCTTATCTAAGAGATGCTGAAGTAAGGTATGCAAATGGTTGTCCTTCCTTTTAAACTCAGTTCTGATCCCAGGCACTAGTGAGCAGACAGGATCCTGCAGTCTCTGCTGGCCTCTCTCGTTCTTAACAGGGCTGCTCCCATATGCTTCCTGTCTCTCACTGCCATCTCTTGGTCACTCGGCTGTTATTTCTCAGAAGAAAGCTAAATTAGTAGTGCCAAACCCCAAAGATTCAAGGATGTTTTTTGCAGGACCTTGTCACCTTTATCTGTGACCATCTCTATCAATTACTCTGTCAGAAACACATATTTATATATGTACCTTGAAAATCTAACTTTCTAAGCTTAAACCTCGACTCATTGGATGCACATTTGCAATGACATGCAAAGGCTCTTTCTGTTTCCTAATAGTCAGGAATTATTTCCATTCAAAAACCTTATTTCAAAATCCAGCTTTCCTCATACAAAGTTTAAAAATACAAAGTCTGGGCACTACTCTCAAGTGATGGCACTATGGAAGCTCCAGCTGTACTATGCCCCAAAAGAAACACAGTGAAAATGCAGCATCCATTATAGCATACAACATAACAGAAATGAACAATACATACTCAGGCCTGTATATTGGCAGCCAGTAAACTAATCTTCCTCCCATCACCAGATATTCTGCCGCAAACTTCAAGAGGTCAAAAAAGATGTCACTTAGATGATAATTGGATGAAACAAAGATGTGATTTTCTGTGCTAAACAAAAAATGTACAAGTGTAAACAAACATAAAAGTAGAGGTAAATCCCACACTTTTTATAGTTATAACTGAAAAAAACCCAACAAACGCCAAACCACAAAAGCACTATCCGAGATTTGCAAAACTACCTGGGACAGTCCAGGAATACAACTTCTACTGTGAGAAATATGACTTCCCACGTTCCCCTAACTGGCTCTTCAGACTATCATCCTTAGTACTTGTGGAAGTCAAAGAATCACAGGTATACTGGGAATAGTTGTTTTGCACAGCATCTTTCTTAACAATTTTATAAAAGGCAGAAGACAAGGAAGGCCAGGCAGCGGAGAAGCCATGTGTTATCTCTGAAGAGAGAGGAGCAGTGGAAATCCAAAAGAGAAAAAGTTAAGGTAAAATACAGGTATTCCATTTTAGACTGATTTTGCAGTCTGCAGGAACTGCAGAGGACTGTCTGAGAACAGGAAATTCATGGTAACGATGGCTCATAGAGGTGAGAAATAGGATTCAAAAATCTGAACACATGCAAATGATAAGCAGGGAGTACAAAACCAAGATTTCAGGGAGTGACATACTGGTTTTACAAACAGAACAAAAAGGGCTTTTCTTCTTCAATTATAATTGCTACCATTTTTTTAAACTGCTGATGGCCAACCAAGAAGTAATAAAGATCCTAAAACTATGACAGGGTATCCATTAATCTATATTCTACAACAGATGAGACAGCTTACCTACCTTCTTTCAACTGACTTAACTGTTTCCTTTGGTGAACATGTTCTTCGAGTAGCTTCTCTGATACCATATGGTGCTAGACAAAGCAAATGCATAATACACTCATGAGAACCTCACCCTTTGTTCAAATAACACACAATTATATCATACATACACAACAGTGCACAAACTGCAACTTACACAAAGTTAAAACAAAATGAAAGCTTTTACAAAGAAAAACTCCATAAGGGAAATTTCTTTAAGATCTGTTAGAAGTTTATTACTCCAAAAGATTACTTTAAAACTGTTTCAAAGAAAGCCCTTCAGCTGAAAGAGCTTCTAATAGTCTACATGTTCACCACACTACAAAGGACAATGCTCTTCTGTTTCGTTCATTAAAAGATATTCCTTAGACTTCCAACATGTGACAAACAATCCCATCCTCTTGTTTGAAAGACACAAATATGTCCCCTTATAGCATTTAACTAACCTTTTTCAAAATGAAATTAAATACATTGGAATTCTTGCCAACACATTACACAAATGGTAATTCTCAGACATAAGAACCAGAGAGGACTTTTTCTCACACATTTCTAATAGCATAGCATACTTATTTTAAGTTCAAAACATCTGGTTTTGTGAGACTTGTTTCAGCATCATGGAAGTGCCAATATAACCATTGCAGAATTTTTACAAATCGTGTCACGTTCAGTTCTAAGTCCATATTGATATTCTACACTGTTGCCAAACAGGACAAATAAAAATTAGGAAGGAATCCATGAAGAAGTCACACTTCCTATTCCAAATTAATATGATGTGTCATTGTAAGAGTCAGCACTAGAGATCACTTTTTTGTTTAATTGCTGTATCAAGATCTTTCGTTTATTCCCTTAGTTTTATTCTGTGTCATACATGACAAATGGTGTTCAGTAAAAAGCTTTCTAAAAGAGTGGAGGATCCTTTCAAACTACTAGTGCTTATAGTAGTCAAGTGCATTGGAAACACATTAAAATGTCTCTTTGGAAGCATTACAATATATATTTAACAGAAGTCTCCAGAAATCCATTAAAACTGCATGGCAGACCTCAACGTGCTGCAGATAAGTCCTAACAGCTATATGGACCATATTGATAAGAACTAGACTCTGTGCATCAATAGTTATGCTTTTACTGAATGAGAGTTCTTCAAAGAATGGTTTTCAGCCATATTGATTTCTGCTGGTGAACATAATATTCTTTCCACGGAAGAAAGCATTACTGCCAGCTTTGTTACACATTTCTAACTATCCTTAAAGTAAATGCTGAGATGTCAAATGCAGATCCAATTTCCATAGTGCTGCTCTCAATAGTCATCTTTGGTAAGATGGAAACCACAGATCTGAGTGCTCATTCAGACACTAAATCAATGTGCACAGACATAGGCAATAACCTTTTAGTCACTGTCATTAGGCAACAAAAAGCAGTAACAAACTCACGATCTGTAATGATTGCATCAAACAGCATCCCTTTTCGCCATATCGGTCTTGAAGAATCTGCAACCAGTGCATCGAGGTAGTATTTCTCTAAACCGTACTGTCGGAGATTAGCTCTGATATTTTCATCTGGCCCCCTCCATTTCTGGTCCTTTCTGCTTGCCTTGCCTGTGTGTGGGGGAGAGGGTATGGGGTGGGGGAAAAAAAGCCCACTCAACAAGAAGCTATTATATCAGAAAAGCTTTCATATACTCTATTATTTAATTTAAAGGACAACAATTGTCACTGCAAAACCTGTCAAAAGTACTTGCAGTAAACTTTACAAGTATTAAGAAATAATGAAAATACATGAGACAAGTTCTGCTGCACCATCTGCACAGGGCGTCCCAGAACACATTTATAAAAATGTTGGTTTGTAAGATGTAAGTCACAATCCTGTCCACTAGGTCAGATATAACTTGCACTGCAGATTTTCAGAGAAGTAAGAATGAGATTAGACTTCCTAGGTTAGACTACAAGAAGCTTCCTAAATCACAGGTTAAGAGAGCGCACAACTGTGGTAATTTAGAACTTTGTTTTGCTTTTTATTCCTTTTTTAAAATATTTCCTGCTTAAAAATAATATCTTAGCTAGAATACCTGTAAATTGGTGAATAAAAATAAACATGAGCAAATAAATCCTAAAAAGATTAACATTGCTTTAAAATCCACTAAGTATCACCCGCTACCATCAGTATTCTTATATTCCAGACACCAAGATTTCAGTGGTTTAGAAATATGTAACATACCTAATCCATGGATTGTGTTGTAGTCTATATCAGTACCACACACATATGCTCCGAAGTGTGCTGAGGAGATTAGAAGGCCACCTATATAGGGGAGAAAAGAGGAAAAGTACAAACTTCTGTTGTAAATGTTATTTGTGTTGGCATTTTTTCCTCAGGAACTTCAGGAGTTTACAACAGTAGCACACTAGACCCAAAAATAAAAGAAACAAAGAAAAAGAATTAAAACTACCAACCAATTAGAAACACTATGCAACTATAATCAGAGATAATAACACTTAAGTCCCTTGTCTATTATAGCTGATTCTCCTTATCTTGCCATGCCCTATGTCACTTCTTATCTCTGGCGACTGTTCTTAGGAGTTTGCTTATGGTTTTCTGTATTTCAAAGCAGTAAGATCCTTATGACAACATGAACAAAACCTTTTGATACTACTTTGCAAAGAACAGAATTTCAAATTGTAGGCAATCTGAAATATCATCACCAAACAAATGGCAGTTCTACTGTGTCTGTTCTCAAAGTCAGTCTCCTTAACTGTGTCTGAAATCAAACTTGTATAATGTGGCCATTCCTTTAGTAGGAAAGAATGGTCAAGAGCATTGCAAATGTAAATACATATAATGTAAACAGCAACATCAAAAAAGTTTGAAATTGTTTTGCAGTGTGAACACTATATACAAATGTCTTTTTCAGTGACTATGCTGCCTACTTTGTCAGTAGTTTTATCAGTTTAATCATTCTGCAATAAAACTAATTCTTTTAATCGCTACTACTGTGATCTGCTTTCCTAATTAAAAAAAAAAATAACAAAAAAGTGTGTTATTTCCCCTTGCAACTGGACAATAGTTGATCAGACCACAGAAATGAATAAATGGCATTATCTCTTTAACAGCTTCCAAATGAGACTGCAGAAGATTACCAAAGCCCTGTGTGGTTAAGTTATTAATTAAAAGGTATGTAGCTAGTAGAATGGTTTAAAACAGAGCAGTCACTGAAAACAAGGCTGTGAACCCACATTACTGGTGTCAACAGTCCTGCTAAAATAAAGGGGATGCTTGCTGCAGGATGAAGAGTTGACAAGCACAGGGAACAATGAGCAAGCCGGCTGTGCAGATGACACCAGTTCTCCCATTCACTGCGAGTGTGGAGAGAAGCGTCTCAGATGGCTGCACTACCCTGAGCCACCCACTCTGTACCAACACATCCGTAACGTACCCTGCGTGCATGGACTAAAGATCCCATATCAGGGCACTAGAAAACTCCTACACCATATGGTAACAAACTTGACCAAAACCAAACGTGAGAGAGAAAGAAAAGGAGCTTTAAAATTCCTCTGCTTGTTTTTTTTGTGTGAAGTGGATCAGGGTAAAGCAAGGTTACTCACCCTAGAGGAGTCACCCATTTCCCTTCTTGGCTGCAATCCCTCAGAAGAGATGGGCAGTACCTCCAGAGGGTCACGACAAATTTAGCTAGCCCTGACCCCAAGTATGGCATACCACCCAGTCCTATAAAAAAAGTAAGAAGAAAGTACTTTGCCCATCTAAGAATGGTTTTAATCATAGGCAAAAGAAAAAAAAGTTAGGAAATCATGAACTTAGAGCTTTTAATAAATCTCAGCTGGTACTAGTTCAATTGTGTTCACACAGAAGAGGCATGAATACTCAAATACTCTAATATGGCCAGCCCTTTGATCTACTATATGAAACAGATGGTAACAGGGTTAATCAGAGAACCATTGGGTCCCCTGATGACTATTAGCAGAATGATGGTGGCACAGAACTTCATGCCTTTCTATCATACGCTATTCTCCCATCTCTTCGGCACACACAAGGTCTGGTCATAGCACTGTCCTCCAAGATGTCAAAGAAAAAATATCCTGAAATTTGCAACTATTTGCCATGTGACAAATTGGCAAAGAGAAAGTAGGGACAAATATCTCCCAAAGGTACAATCAACAAGCTTACTGAGATAACCCGAACAGACTGTCTCAGAGGAAGCACAAAATATTCAGGTAGAAGACTTTATTTATTCTTCTAGAAACTTTCAGGCTTCCTTCTGCCCAACACAGAGGAAAAAATATCTAAACAGTTTATGGACGTTAAAAATAATCCTGGCCAGTCCAGTTTTGCCCTACAGTAAGAAAGGGAATTAAGACTCCTAAAAGCCAGCCTAGTCAAAGAGCTCTTCATATTCCAAGGACACATGCCAATTTTCCACTCTTACACTAACATGGATTTGACTTATGCAGCAAAGAAGTTTGTTTCCAACAAGCAAGCACCATTTTACAAGGCCATTCTGATTTGGCACTATTTACCTTTTCGGTGTAAAAGAAACAGGAAGAAACCAGGCCAGGTAATAAAGTTGCACCAGTAGGGAAATCTGAAATGCAGTTTCAAAATGCTCCTCAAATCCTGAACAGATATTCTTTCCAAACCACTCAGCTCAAAATCACTGCATCACTCTTAACTCTAAACCACCTCCTGAAACTCCAGTGACAGGGCACTGTTGCACTGACAATCCTGAAAATCTTCTAGAGGTCCTCAAGAGACAACTGAAAGTCCTGAGGCTTACACACCAGAAGCAGACGCAAAAGCCATGTCTGTTTAGTCATAAATACACTTTACTGACAAATGGTGTGGCACCCAGTATCTCCAATGTCCCTATGTATCTTTAATCTCTAGCCTTTTATTACCTACATTCAGTACAAAAAAAGGGGGGAAAAATGCAATTCCAACCACTAGGCAATTTGTAGAGAATTTTACATATTTTTGTTGTATTTGCTACCTTTTAAACTGAAAAACAATTTAACATTTATCTTGAATTTCTATAGCTTTGCCATTTCTATTTGATTTTCTTCCTCTGTCTTTACCCTTCCTTTTTTCCTTCAATTTTCACTCCCAAGGGAATGAATGCTCTCAGAAATTTCTTTGTTTAGCAGATTTTTGTAAGATGCAAAGTCACAGACATGAAAATGAAACAAACTGCTCAGAGATAAGTAGAGGAATTTCGTGAACTTTCCAAAGATGGACAAGCACAAGGAGGAGGAGAAGGAAATTTCATAAGACATTATTATGCATGGACAGACCATGTATGAACAGAAAATTCAGATAAAAACACAGAGTTCACTGAAACCTTGTGTTTCTGAAAATATTATATCCCCTGGTCTGTTTTCTATGGTACAGAGAAAATACATGCTAATACTACTGACCCTCTAGAGCTGTCTTCTCTAACTATTCTGCAGTGATTTCTGCAGAGAACATCTTCATCCTCCCATTAATATAAGTATTTTTAATTCTATGCATCTCACATGTGGCCATCTTGATCAAAGTTTAGTAAGTTGAATCTGAGTCAGCAGTGCCCTGGCAGCCAGGAGGGCCAACCGTGTCCTGGGGGGCATCAGGCAAAGAATCAACAACCAGTCGAGGGAGGGGATTGTCCCACTCTGCTCTGCACTGGGGTGGCCTCACCTTGAATATTGTGTGCAGTTTGGGAACTACAATATAGGAAAGACATTAAGCTCTCTGATGAAGGGCCTTGAGGGGAAGCCATACGAGGAGTAGCTGAGGTCACTTGAGCTGTTCAGCCTGAAGAAGAGGAGACTGAGAGGAGACCTCACTGCAGTCTGCAACTGCTATGGAAGTGAAGGGGCAGGCACTGATTTCTTCTCTCTGATGACCAGTGACAGGACCCGAGGGAATGGCCTCAAACTATATCAGGGGAGGTTCAGGCTGGATATTAGGAAAAGGTTCTTCACCAAGGGGGTGGGCACTGGAACAGGCTCCTCAGGGAAGTGGTCACAGCACCAAGCCTGCCAGAGTTCAAGCAGCATTTGGACAATGCTCTCAGGCACAGGGTGTGATTCTTGAGGCTGTCCTGTGCAGGACCAGGAGTCAGACTTTCATAGCCTTTATGGGTCCCTTCCAACCCAGGATGTTCTGTGATTCTAAAACTCAGGTAAAAACCACAGATTTCATTATGGTTTTGAAAAAAACTACTATAGGTAGCTTAATACAATATATTCTGGTATGGTTATATGGCATACCCTGACACAAGAGATCAGCTATTTCACATATTAAACAGCTGAGTTTCCCAGAGACAAAAGGTACTTCTATGTCGTGCAGAGTAGTATGTGGAATAAAAGCTCCCCCTCCTGGATAAACAAAGAAAAGTTCAGCTGCGGGCAGATACATGGTGTGAGGAACATTATCCTGAAGACAGGATGTGAAGGCACAACACACTGATCCCTATTGAATGCCATGACCTAACTATTGCTGTGTTGTGTTATATGCCTACAAGTGCCCTCAGCACTCCAAACAGATAGCTCTAAAATGCTGCTCCTTATAACATCCTGGAAGGGACTGCAGGGAGTGCTTTAGCCAAATGTCAGTTCTCGGTCATTTTGGATCTTAAGCAGTTCATGACACATATGAACTAGTGTTTAAGCCATGTAGCATAAAATCAAGTAGTGAACATAGATTTTTAGAAGTGTAAAATAAACTGTTTACATCTTTGGAAGTTGGTACCCTTCCCCCCAAATCCCTTTCAGGTTAATAAACCACTCATTTTATAAATCACCATTTTGGCTTTTGTATCACCTCAAATATCAGCTAAGCACCATAAGCTACTGTACCAGGTAAAAGTGTGGTGCAAACAGTAACACAATCTTCCAGTTCTTCCCACCAGTTGAAAAAAAATATATATACCTGTTCCAACAAATGGATCATATACAACATCATTGGGTTTTACTCTCCCATGGTTCGCCATAATGAAAGACAGGCAGGCATCCATGCTTGTATTTCCAATAAAGTGTCTCTTCTTTACACTGTAGGATTCAATGAGTTCTCTTTGGCCATCTGCAATCTGTTGAAACATTTAAAATCCCTGTCATGTCTTAGACACAAGATATAAGCAGACAAGCTAACAGACGTGCTTAAGTGACACCATCCAAAAACAGGTAACTTCATTTCGTAACACATCACCTTGCTTTCTGACGTCTGAAAATATGACAGACTTCTTTCCAAGCAACAGATATCTTGGTTCAACACCTAGATAAATTCTTCAAGACAGGTTAAAAATACACAAACATTTCAGACAGAAAATTCTTCTGAAGAAATAACAATTATAGCTACTTTGCTACTATTCTGAGTATCAGAAAAACAATTCCTGGCAATTCAGCGTTAGAAGAATTTCAAAATTATGAGCAGAAATGCATGTTAACACATGCGTGCACATACATACATGCATGCTTAAGGTCATACAGAATTTCCTTCTTCACTGGCATTTCTGTCATGCTCAAAATCTAAATTTAGGATAGCGTTGACAGATCAGAATTTAATGGAAAAGCAAACAAAGACCAAATGCTAATATTTTTACATCAGACTTCCAAAATATGTTTAAGACGACCAAAGCAACCTGCAAGAAAACATGGTCACAAAGCTCCTCCAACACTATCCCTCACTTCTGGTCAACATCGGTCTTACTGGGTAAACAAAATACACTTGCCTATTTTTTTTTCAGGTTGGTTTACTCAACACTTTAGGAATCCAGCACAGATGGGACAACAGCTGCAATGCTTTACAGTATTGCCACATCCCAGAGTGCTTGCACATTAATCACAGCCATGGAGAATATTCACAGGTTCTAACAGATCACTTGAATGTCTAACTTCCCTGTGCACAAGCCGCTGACCATAGCTGTAAAATGTCTGCAGTGGTTCTCTCTCCTTACATCTGCCCTTGACCCCGGACACTGCTGGCACCCATTCCCATCAGTGGCTAGTGTCATTCTAGAAGATGTCCTTTGGGGAGCCACTTTCTCCTCACAAAAACATAAAAGACTAGATCAAATTTCCTCAAGATATCCTAATAATGCAGCAGGTTTAGAGTGTATACAGCCAACAGGCAAGAGGGTTTGTAGTTAAGACCTCAGAAGACAGGTTCCAGACACTTTCTGTAAGCGGTTCCTGCAGTAGGCCCTGCACTGCTGGTGTACCCTCGGGCAGGTACCCACCCACCTCTGGGCTGGACCCGCTGACTGTCAAAAGCCTCAGGGATCAGTCTGCACCTCTCTGTGGAGGTTCCTGTAAGCACTTCTTGAAGCATTCAGAGAATGCTCCAGCAGGGCTGATGCAACTCAGCAGGGCCACAAGCCATGTGTAGTTCTGTATATCTTTCTGTATGTCTGAAACACACTGCTGGTGCTTTCAGCTGCAGCTGGGTCCACAATAATATAATACACCACTACAGCTGTGCAGTTGCACAGCTGTGTTAAGTTCTCTCAGTGGTGGGCAAAACACAGTGTGTTCTCAAATACAACTTAATTTTTTTCCACCTCTAAATTGCTCAATAAACCTACTTCTTCCTAGTCACAGTAAGGACTTCCAAGACTTGCATCAGTGGCAGATTCAGACATTAGTATATTGTCTGCTTCCCTTAAAAGTCAACACATTTATATTTAAAGTACAGCTTTCCTGAAAATACAAGCTCGTAAGAACTGAAGCAAGCATACTCACGCACCCATCTACCAAAATACAGATGAAAGGGCTCTTCTGGAACATTATTTGGGTTCATTCCATAATCTTCCAAAATCCAGAAGATGTGTTCTGGATTCTTTAAATTTACTTTTCCTTTGAATGGCAGAAATTCAAGGGCCTATACCATAAAGAAAAAGAGTCAAAAAAACCAAACAGGGTCAACTTTTTAAATAGGTGTCTCCCTCACAATAAAAAAAATAAAAAAAAACAAAAAAAACCATACAAACAACAACAACAAAAAAATCCACATGAAATTATTTCACTAAATGATAGATTACTATTAAAAAGCACATTCTCAATTTTATCTGGATTTTTGAAATTCCATTTCTCATAAATAAAAATATCTCAAATGATTAAGGATTTGAAATCAGGAACCATGACACTGTTTATTAACTGAAGAGAACTGAACTTCAGAGGAAATGAACTGTGCCTATTAATGATGCAATTTTCAAGTTACAAAAACAACACTGATGATAAAGAGTGGGATGCAAAATTTCAGTGATGTGCAGTTACACCAATTTATATATTTAGCATTATTTCATGTGCACAAAAACTGAACAACCAGGAAAGAGTAGCTACTACTAATACAGACAATTTCAGTCTCTGTAAAAGAAGTAAAGAGAATAAATAGCTGGTAAAATAGAATGTGGTAGAGCAAAAATTAACAGTAATTTAGAAAAATTTTCTAATTAAAATACTGATACAGTTAGCAGGAGTGCAGACAAGAGCATAAGGATGGAACAGGAGATCAGCACACAAACCACAGCTTGCAACTGAACTCGCTTGTTCCACATTCTGCAACAATAAAAGCCTAACATGGAGATCAAGCAACAGATTTTCCAAAAGTCTAGCACCTAACTCTAGCCATTTGAATCTTAATAGTTTTGGGTAATAAGCTTCAGTTTCCCCAGAACACTGAAATCAATGGTGATATTTGTTTGGCTTTGTATATGCCTCACGTGGTCTGTTTATGAATATAAACAAAAAAACAAAAGTTGTGAATTTTGAGAGATTTTTAATTCAGACACAAAGATCTTATTTAGACTTGGTAAAACATAAGCCAGAAACATAAGATCTTCAGGAAACCCAAACTTAAATACTCTGATAGCATGGAATAAGAACAACATGAATAGATTAAACATCAAACATTTCTTAACCATCTACTTACATCAATCTTTTTTATTTTCTGTGCTTGGGTCAGTGTTTTATTAAATGTATGAATATGTACTTTGTAAGTAGAGTCTGACTGTAGATATGGAAGCTGAAAAAAAAAGGCAGACACTTTCATTAGTACAGGTGCAGTGCTGTTCAGTGGGATTAAAAACAGTATTATCCAGACTCTTTATATGCATACCATCTTGTCCATTGGATAGTTCTTCAAAGATGCATAGAGCTCCCCTGCAGATCGCCCGTGACCCCACAGTTCAAATATAGATCTGAAATCATGAAGTTTTTGAGAGTGCAGTCACACAGAGGGAGGAAAATGCCTTACAGATGCCTATTGCTTTTAACCTTCTTGGCCAATGTATTTATGCTTTACTTGATGGAGTACTAAAGTGTGGTATTTATGTCTTAGTAAATGTTTAAATTTTGGTTTTAATAAGGATACACTAAATTTTAATCCTAAAATGATATTTCAGTGATACTTTCTTTTTTTGTTTGGTAACATATACCAAAAGCTTCAGAGCTTTTGATATTGATTAGCAGAGCAAAGGACGTGTACCAGCAACCTTCTTCTAAAGAGACACTAATGTGTCTCCCCATAACCAGTGGTAGGCCAGAAAAATAAACTGCGGGCCAGCTACACTTTTTGTATAAAGTAAGGACACATTAGCAGAGAGAGCACAGCATACAGAACATCTGCCAGCTGCTTTGTCATATTTTACTTCCTTAGTTGCTTATGGCTACTTTTTCAAGTGCAGTACAGTTGATCTTCACTGGAAACACACTGTCACAAGGACAGTTTTGCACACGTGGGGTTCCTTCAGGCAAGAGTGGACAGCCCAAGTCATTGGAGGTAAAACTGAGTATCTGACACAACAAACTCTCAGTAGGTACTATGCAAATACTCTGCTGAGGGGCCCAAACTGACTTTGAAGAACACAGCACAGACACCACAAAATTAGTCTGGTCAGAGAGAGACACATCACACCTATGCTGCTTCTCATCCTGAACTGTAGCTCCAGTGTCTCTCTCACAAGCCTCACTGGAAAACATGTTACTCAGATTCCTCTAAAAATGACCAGCTGGAACAATCACTCTCTAGCATACGCCTGTGTTCTTGAATTTTCTAGAAGAATCTCTGCTGCAGCAGGCTGGACTGAGAGCTCAGGTGCCAGTATGAAGGGAGGGTAACACAACCTTTCCCTTCCAAACTTCATTTTCAGTTTTTACTTATCACTGGGTTTATCTTTTAATTTCATACAACCAAGCTGCTAACTAAACTTTATTCAAGGTGAATAAAACAGTGAGTACTGTCTCTGGAGTGAAGAACACTATTTTAAGACTCTGACTTGATCATACACCAAGTAAAGAAGATAAGCGTGCTACATAATCAGTCCTACAGGAGTCCTACAAGCTCCAGTAACATCTCAGTTCTAGAGGGAATCAGAGACTGTTTAAGACTCCACACAAAATCTGTATTTTCCATGATAAAACAGAACAATATTCCACCATTTAAGTCATCATTTACAAGATTTTTCATCTCTTACTTTGCACATACTGTCCGTTTCATTAGTCCCCTTGCCATCTCTTCTGAAGGAATATTAAGAATCCAAAATGGAGACTGAAATAAAGAGAAGATAAGTGATACCAATACCAAGCTGAGGGATGTCACATGAATTATAGAACACAATCCTGTTCTATAAGAACAGAACATGCATGCTGAAGATTAAAAAATAAATAAATCTGTTAACTTTAATCACACAGAGAACATGATGATAAAACATTTGAGGCAAAACTGTTCACTTGGCTTGAATGTCTGAGAAATTTTGTTATGTATTTCATCTTTCCACCATATCTTTGATTTGGTAAATATTATTTGTTTGTCTTTCTCTAAATTATTCATCCTCTAAAGTCTGAAAACACCTCATTACTCTCATTCTCTGACTAAGCACTGAGACCAAAATCATACAGCTTCCTAGCTGCACTCTTCCACATACTTTGTCTCATTGGTTTAGAGGCAAACATCAAATCCAAGCTGCTGCTGAATGTTTTCATGGCTCAGCTATTCCAAAAAGAGAGACTCCCAGCAGATGGCACTGTCTCTTTTCATGAAGACATCCTGAGGTGTATTTTGTGCATGCGAGTCTTTATTAAAACTGAGAATTCCCCATTTTTGAAAGATTCCCGATTTTCTTCAGAAACTCCAAAATGTATTCAGCTATCCACACTTAATTCAGATAAGGTATTTGGTCCTCACTTACATTTACACGAATTTCCTGCTCACCACTGAATTGTCCACCACAAAGGGAGAGCAATGATGTTATTTCCTAAAGTGAAAATATAAAGATCAGGCTTTAAAATCATTAACAATTGTTTTAAAGAAAGAAAGGGGAAAAAAAAAGAAAAAAAGGACAGCATAACAAATTCTAATGCAAACAGTGAGGATTATAAACAAAATTCTAGAGACAGCAAGAGAAGATGAAATGGCAACCAACTTTACTGTGGGAACTCAAGAGCAGTTGTGTGCATAGGGCAGAAATTCACAAGTAAATTCAGCTTGTATATACTGTTCGTCAACTGAAAATAATTTGCCTTTCCTGTTAAAAAAGCAGCTTTCTCAGAGCTCAGTGGTGAAGGAATGAGCTACAGTTAGGCAAATTTCAGTCATCAAATCCCACCACTTCACATTTTCTATTTCATCAAAATCTTTGCTGTTCAATCCTGCACTCTCACAATATTCCTCTTACAATATTATTCTCTCTTTTCTTAAAATATTTTTCTGACTAATTCACATGAAAATGATGTTTTACTAGTAACACTGACCCAGGGCCAGGACCAGCACTGAACATCAATTCCTTTTCTGTTACCTCTCTGCTTTACAAGTATCTAAACAGTCTTCTTCTGTGTCTTTTCTAAACCAAAAGACTGTAAAATGAACACACAAAAGAGCAAATCTCCAAGAGACAAACTAATAAGTAATACTTGAAAAAAAAAGGGTAAAAAAAAGAACCCACTAAAAAGGCTTTCAAACTCAAATGAGATGTAAACACCAGGGGTGTTTCTCATGCAGCCCCAACACTAGAAATTACATGCTGCAGTCTCTGAATTTCTGGAAGCAAAATTTCATTCTGGCTTAGATTTCAACTGAGTGGGTACAAGATAAGACTACCATGAATTATCACAAAAAAACGGAGGAAAGGAAAACTCAGCATGACACTAGCATATGGTTTTAAGGGGACTCATTTCATGAGTGGGGGGCCCCATTCATTTCCACCTTTCCATTTGTGCAGAAAGGACACAAGAAACGTTTGAAAAAACAGCAGGGTTGCTCCAGGAGAACATAAGGTTATGTGTAACCATTTCACTGCATGGTCCCAAGACAGAAAAAGCGCCTGAGATTTTATACATGAATTGGTGGCACCTCCACACACTGGTAATATTATCTACAGAAAAGTGACAAGAATAAGAAGCAGAAAAAGCACAGTCTGCAAGGAAAGGCTGGGAGACACTAGCTACACATGCTAAAGGTTGCTGTGATAAAGGAAGATAATAATCTGTTTTCAACATTTATTATGGAGATGACTGCATCACAGCAGTGGTCTGGATGAGGGGTTGAGAAGAGTTAAGACAGGGAAGCACTGGAACATATCTGCCTCAGGACATTGATAAGAAAACATATGACATGCATTGATCTGTCCATTAGAGACAGGCTGTGCTGTAAAACAGGATGCCTGACCTTACTCCTTAGTATCTGACTTAACCCAAAAACAGATCCCTGACTACGAAGCACAGTTTATTCGCGAAGAAATATGAAACACATAACTTCAGACACTGAACAACAAATGTGGACTTTGACAAACACCTTCAGCTATGGTGATCCAGCACTACCTGAAGAAAAAAAGCGGTCCCCTCATATCCTATATGCCGGTGCGATAGAGACAGAGATCAGGCAGATCATCTGGCTAAAAAGATCTGTCCTTGCTTGTTTCATTAAGTTTTCAACAAGTCAGGCCCCTAACACAGCTCATCAGAGTCAAACACATGGCTGAGCAGTCATTAAAGTATTAGAAAAGCAAAATGGAACTGCTTTCTTCAGCAGCTATATCAACCAAGTGTACAGCCTTGGTGATAAAAGAAAAACTTTCTATATTACATATATATCATCATCTTCGTACTTCATCTGATGACTGTGCATATAGAAAAGGGTTGATCATAAATAAACAAATTCATGTTCCAGTTCCACAAAGCAAATAGTAAAAAGCAATGCACAAGTGAAAACCTTAATGGAAACAAGGAAAATAAATGATGTAAGATACATTAAATATTTTATAACATGAGTAATGATGACCTACCAACTCTAACAAAATAACTCTGCATTTCAGCATTATTTTAAACAATAACATACTATCCTGGATATTACTAGCTCTTCTAGATGGTGCCTAGAAGGGTTCCTAAGGTATCTAAATTTGTTAATGTGTATAGCAATTCCATAAATGATCATGGAAGAAAAATAATCACAAGTTAAATTTATAAACAAGATTTTCTTACAAACACGGGAACTGAGTGTATGCGAAATCAGACATTAAGCAAAGGCCCATAAAAAACATTGGGGATTCATAAAAAAGATCAGGGAGCTTCAGATAAGTTACAATTTATTTTTGTTTAATTATTTCTGTGAACAACACTTGATAAGTTAAAACAGATTTAGCGATAAGAAATAAACTCTGCACCCCAGATTTTGCAACCATCACACAGGTGTCAATGACAGGCAGACTACAGCACTCGAGGCAGGACTTGCTCTCATCCCACCACAGAAGCAGGTTTACTCTCTCGAAGCCCACATGGGCCAGAGGGGCAGAAACCCTTCTGACTGCATGGAAACACACACTCAGGACCACAGGCCAAAAGCAAGCCACCCTCACAGAATCATAGAATCAGGCAGACTGGAAAAGACCTCTGAGATCATCAAGTCCCACCCTTGATTCACTACCACCACAGTTACTAGACCATGGCACTAAGTGCCACATCCAGTCTCATCTTAAAAAACCTCCAAGGATGGAGAATGCACCACTTCCCAGGGCAGCCCATTCCAATGTCTGATTACACTCTCCGTAAAGAATTTTTTCCTAATATCTAACCTAAAAGTCCCCAGGCAATGCTTAAGACCATGCCCTCTTGTCTTACCGATAGTTGCCTGGGAGAAGAGACCAAGCCCCACTCTCTACAATCTCCTTTCAGGGAGATGAGATCCCCCGAGCCTCCTCTTTTCTGAATGGGACTGAATAACCCCAGTTCCCTCAACCACTCCTCATAGTATTTGTGCTCGAGTCCCTTCACCAGCCTTGTTGCCCTTCTCTGGACCTGCTCCTCGACATCCTTCCTGCACTGAAGGGCCCAGAACTGGACACAGCACTCGAGCTGTGCCCTCACCAGCACTGAGTACAGGGGAAGAATCACCTCCCTGGTCCTGCTGGCCACACCATTCCTGATACAGGACAGGATGCCACTGGCCTTCCTGGCCACCCGGGCACACTGCTGGCTCATGTTCAGCCTCCTGCCAAGCAGCACCCCCAGGTCCCTTTCTGCCTGGCCACTCTGCAGCCATTCTGTGCCCAGCCTGCAGTGCTCCGTGGGGTTGTTGTGACCCAAGTGCCACTGGTGCGAGGCTCGTACCCAGGAGGGCAGCCAGGGCCTCGAGCACCTCTGCTCAATGCCGGCCCTCAACACAGGCCCAGGGGCTTCAGAGAAGCACCGTCCTCGCTGCCCCACAAACCCTCCTCCCCAAAGTGATGATACCTGCAGCCCTCTTGCCTCACACAGCTCCATAAACACTCCAAAAACAGCGAATCACAGAATCAATTAGGCTGGAAAAGACCTCTGAGATCGAGCCCAACCTATGACCTAACACCACCATGCCAACTACATCGTGGCACAAAGTGCCACGGCCCGTCTTTCCTCAAACTCCTCCAGGGTGACTCCACCGCTTCCCTGGGCAGTCCATTGGATCCTGGGATGAGAGAGGATCCCACACGTCCCCAGGGCAGCACCAGCCATTCCTGCGCCCACACCACGCTGGCGGGAGCAGCCATATGCGTCAAACCAACCTTAAAGGCCACCACCACCGCAAGGAAGCATTTTTGTAACCCAGTCTCTTCCCTCACGGCTTCCTCTTCTCACACGCAGCCCTGGGCACTCTGCCGGCATCCCCTCCCAGCGCCAGCGGCTCCGGAGAGCGGCAGGGAAAGCGCTCCCCGCGNCCGGGCCGTGCCGTGCCGGGCCCCGCCTCCCGCATGCGCCCGCAGCGCCCCGGGACACGGCGCTCTCTCCCCTCAGTGCTGCTCCTTTCGTCTCCTCATCACCCTTCGTTTAATTTTGGTTTGTATGTGCGCCTCCCCGTGCGCGCCACGAGCCGGCGTGTGTGCTCCGCGTAGCCCTGGGGGACACGGGCTGGCTCAGGGCAGGGCGGCGCTGCAGCCTCTGCGGCCGCGTTGGAGGGTGCGGAGCCTTAAGGGACATTAGGAATTCTTTAACAGGTGCCAAGGCAGCCGCGTCCGCTTTCCCACGGGAAGGAGGTCAGCGCCGGCGCCAGGGCTGTCGGAGCAGGCAGAGAGGCAGATTCCCAGGAAAGGGACAGAGGTGTCGCGATCCCACAGGGAGGGGAGAAGGGGGTTGTCTCGCGGGTCATACTTTATTTTATTTTATTTTATTTTATTTTATTTTATTTTATTTTATTTTCTAGGCTTGATAAGTATAATCCCGTACGCACTGATCTCCCTGTTATGCGGAGCTGAAAGGCTTGGTTTATCCAGATTTTGGTAAGCCTTTTATTAGCACCAGGCCGGCTCAGCACTGAACGCGTGTTCTGTGTCCGGCGTGCTGAGTTTTGGACAGCCTGTTTCCTTCATGGCTAAGTGCTAAGTTCCTTCAGTGCTCATGACGTGCGAGCGCTGCACGGGCCACCCTCTGTGTGCATCTCCATAATCTCATCCTGCAGCCTCTCCGGTTATCCCTTCCTGCATTGATCAAAACTGGAGTTGACTGGGAAGTTTTAGCCTTGATGATAGTCAAGAGGACACTCTAAAGTGACCTGGCAGCTAAACGTGAGTTTTCCTCGAAGAGAGAGAAGAGGTAGATGTGGATCAGGCTTGTTCATCTCAGCAGCTAGATGCTGACACCCAGCAATAAACACATTGCTGAACTGCTGACGAACCCCTGAGACTGCTTACAAAACATTGGGATTCCTGAGAGAGATAGTGGAAGAAGTCTACTTTTATTTTTCCAGGCTGTCTCACTTTAAATTTCTTAGCTGTATAGCTTCCATTTTTGAAACTCTTTAGGAGGAGCTACTGGTATTATTTTTAAGCTTAATCTCTTTGAGACTGGCTTTTGCTTACTTTATCTGCACTGGGTTACCTTCAGAGCATTGCTCTCTGTTCTCACGAGGTGAATACCTCAGGTTTCCAGTGATACTGCTTCCTACAAAAGAATTTAACTAAAGCCCTGTTTTTTTCCTGCTTTTGACTGAAGCATCTATGCAAAATCTCTGGCAGTCTATATATGTTGCTTACCATACTGTGAATGTACCTTACTAAGTAAGACTTACAGAGTATGTGATTCTAACATAAAAACAAAATACTTTACAGATGCTGTGTTTGTAAATTAAACATACATTCCTGTAATGCCACTGAGGAGAATCAAGCCATTTGTTAGTGTGGATTCGAGGAGTCATCCTAACGACATTATATAACTGTTTTAGAGAGGGAAAGGAAGAAAAATTGTCCTTTTTAGCCTTCAGGGGAATTTTAAGTACACAAAATGTAATTACTCAGCTTGAAATTCATCCAGGAAACTAGAATTAACCACCTTCCTCTCACAAAAAAATATAATAGGATCATATGACAATCATGAGTTTCAATTTAAAAGTGAGAGACCATGAATGAAAAGCCATTATTTAATGTGTGCTGATGCTTATTATTCTCAATTCTCTTTTGTAGTGATTGTGTTGCCATTTTCTGCTCATCCCATGCACTCTTCTAGACCCAAGGGCAACACAAGTATTTTTTGACTGACTTGCATGTTCTGCTGGGGCATTCAGAGAGCTCTGGCACTGCTCATGGATTCACGTGCAACCCCACCAACCTATGTATATGGGCAAATATCTACAAAATCTTACCTTAAAAACAACAATCTTCTTAAAATATAGAAATATCTAATCTATAATTCAGTTGTTAAACTGTTCAGAATTTGCATTTCTGTCCCTTTCCCCACAGAAAAGCCAGCACTAATTCTCTGTTTTAAGTTCAAATGTCAGTAAAGTACCAGCTCTTCTAATCTAATGTGCTACAGAAAAACTCTAGCTTGTATATTTCAACAGGTGAAAAATACAACCCAGCAAAGACACAACTATAACACATTCAGATCTCTCTAGGTATATAAAAGTCTGTGCATAAATCATCAAAACAATCCCACACTGCACAGATAGTCCGTAATCTGAGTACAGGCAGTGTTATAGGTGGTGGGCAGACCATGTCCCCGGAGCGGTGAGGCAGTGTCCCCTCTGGAGTGCAAGCTGCCTTTCCTGAAGCCTGCCTGTTAGCTCCTAGCTGGCAGACATGGCTGGGCAGCACAGCCTTTTAAGGGAGAACTATCTATTCTGGTTTTGTCTTCTTCACTAAATAGGGTGTTGCAGACAGCAATACGCTCTCTAACTGGGATTTCTACTTCTCTTTGCAGTGCTTGATGCCCTGCTCCCACCATGTACTGGCGTTTCAGCTCCACATAATATTTTCTGTGCATAACTTCCATAGCCCGTGGGAACCTTTTCGACGCAGTGTGAATTTGTCCACCTTTAATCAGTGTGCAGGCAGGAGAAAAGCTTCCCACCCCTGTACATGGGTTGGTGTGCTGCCTCTCAGGGAATGGTTTGCTCTCTTCCCGGGTCAGCCAGCACGGCATCAGATTGTTTGGGAAGTCAGCGGTGCTGCCGGGTACCAGGATAAAATTCTTTAAAAGGCATCATTGCAAGAAGAGTAAGTACTGCACTACATTTGTGTTGCATGGAGGCTGTGGGACCGGCAGTACGCTGTGTAACCTTGTAAGCATAACTTACTGCTCTGTGTTCCAACATTGCTTCTGAATTTCAGCAGAATCTCTTTTACTTTCCTCATTGCTGGGGAATTATGGGCGGACTTAAAAAAAATCTTCAGGTATTTAATGTCTTTTACAGCATTGCCTTGCCTCTCACTTAAGTAAAAGTCTCCCAGAAATTATTGAGCTGATTTGTTGTTTTTTTTCCTTTACAGCTGACAGTGCACCCAAGAACCACAGTTACAACCAATCATTGATTTGCTTCCTGCTTGAGTGCCATAAAACATTTTTCAAGAAATGGAAGGAGATAAAGGGCAGAGCGCTAAAGCTACCAGTGTGGTGGGCGACCTGAGGAAAAGCTGGCAGACCTGGGCAGAGGATCACATTGAGTATCAGAGAAAGAACCCGTTCAGCAGTGACGACAGGCTTGCATCTAAACCTGCGCATACTCACCGAGGAGATCCTACCTATGGGAGACCCCCTGAAGGGTCTCAGACAGAGCAGAGAGGGAAAGATGCTCACTCACACGTGGGTAAGGAAGTAGAAGAGTTGTGCTTGATCATTAGAAACACAGGACAGGTGGGAGAAGATGGACACGTGAGTGTGACGTTTGGGCAGCTGTTTGAAACATACGTGACTATTTCCAATAAAGTAGTGGGAATCTTGTTAAGAGCCAGAAAACATGGTCTGGTTCATTTTGAAGGTGAAATGCTATGGCAAGGAAAAGATGATGATGTGGTCATCACTTTACTATAATAAGCCTTTGTCATGAAATGAATTTTGCTACATGGTTTCATTTGGAAAAGCATATCTAGATACTATCTTGAAAGGTTTTCGTTACAGAGTTTCAGCTCAGCTATTTACTGGGACATGAGCAGGAGAGAAAATTGGTGAGAAGGTTAAAGCATATTTTTGTAAGAATGGTAGAGATTTGGACAGAAATTACAAATGATGAGCTAATCCATCACGCTGCCATTGGATTGTCCTTATTACCATCTACTACCTTGTATATCACGGTTCTTCAAATAACTCTGCTGGCTTGCTGCTTTTAGGTTTCTGAAAGTATAAATTACTAACTTTCTACCATGCGACACTGATCCTTGCAGGTTGTGAAATACTTGCTGCATGGGAGATTAGGATTTGTAAAATGTGGAATTGAAAACTTCTGTGGGAATTCATATACTTTTTCAAACAAAGAGCCTGGATATAGCAAAAGTTTAGGTTCAATTTCACACTGTTAATAAATGGAAGCTATTTTCATGGAGATGAAAATTCCCAAACTTACAAAAATATTGCATCAAGGATATTTGATGGTTCCTAAATTATTGCATCTGGTATGTATTTTGGAGAGCTGTGCCAGTCTTGGTATTTAATAGTCTATTATATTTTCTCCAAACCTTCTGTGTCTCATGTTCTTTTACTTCTTATTTCACACCATTTTTACCTGTTCCTTTCTTCCAGTACTGTGTCATACCCTAGAAGGTCACAAAGCTCTGCAACTTTTTTATTGAATTCAGCTATATTCCTTCATAAGTAGGGTGCCACAACGTAAAGACATGAAAGACAACAGAAACTCTACTGGGGCACCTGTGCATTCATAAGTTAAAAAAAAAGGCTCTTTCATGAAAATGTAGCAATGTTTTTCATAAGAGAAGAGTAGAGATCCAAATGCATAAATACAAGTGTAGCAGTGCAATCCCACACCTCATTTACCTGTGGCAGAGCTGTGCTTTCAGAGCACAGTTGAGAGCTCTGCAAACTGTTTAAAAGAAAAAAGGATTAATTATATAAAATAGTTGCAATAGTGCTATTAAAAATAATCAGGAGCTGTATTTACAACAGTTCCCACCAGTAAAACTGTATAATTAGAAATCTAATGTTCTGTTTTTATCAGTGCAAATAAAAGCTTCTGTGTGGTGTTAACTGCACTACTTGATGGGTCTTTAAAGTAAGATGCTCTCTTTCAGCAAAAGAATATTAAAAGTTAATATAAATTATGAACTTGGTGAAAGTGATGTTATTTTATACTATTTGTATAAAAGAACTTTTATTGCAACAAGCCTAAAATAATTTTTTTTGGTTTGACATTTTCATTCAATGGGGATTTACATGAAAATAAGCCCTTTAACTGAGCAAATAAGAATACGGATTTCATTATCACTTTGTCTCTTTTTTTTCTACTGAAAAAAAAAGTTTATAGCTTGCAGGAAGCAGCATCAGGTGCTTCAAATGTCACCAGCTGACTAACAGGATGGTAATTATCAGGAAAAATAATATATTGCTAGAAATTGTACAAATAATCCATTGCAAGGCACACAGTTGAGGCAGTGTGTAGTCTGAGCACCCCAAGATTCAAGTTCAGCTCATGTAAATTTACTAGTTCTTAATTAAGGCTGGCTAAAAGAGTTAAATATCAGGAGTCTAGGCTCTCACTGCCATTTAAGCAGTTACTGGCATGTGCTTATGCAGCTTCTGATGCACTTTCTCCTGCTGCTGCTTGATTTAAATACTCCTTGAGTACATCTTTGAGAGCTTTAAGCACACCTGTGATCAAAAGAGACAGTAGCAGAGCAAGCCTTTAATGACATGTGTTACTACTTTGTAAGCAGCTAAAAGAACCTTGCTCTATCAGTATATTTGAGTAAAACTAGGGATTACTATGTATATAAAAAAATATTTGTAGAGGGATGGTGTTTTTTAAAACAATTATAGGGCCACATTTCCTGCCTGCCAGCTTTAGATGAGCTTTCTACAAACAGTGGCTGAAATCTTTCTATGTGCCCACGCACTGATTTTAAACACTGAGCTGCCAAACTGGGTCAGCATCCAGGTTGACAAATCTAATCTCGTGCTTCCAGCAGTAGCCAGTATTAAAAAAAACCCACAAAAACCAGCTAAAGGATAGTTAATACAGTTGGTCAGCTTGCCCACTGATACACTCCAGAATAAAAAATTACTCCTGAAGGCTTAGTTGTGAATGTGTAACACACATGACTCAGTTTACTAGTTTACAAGTTTCAAAAAAATCTGCTTCCTCATCTGTGATTAATTAGCACCTACAGATGAAATGGGAATGTAAACTTTTCAACACATACCTTTTTCTTTTTTTCCAGCAGTTGCCATAACAGAATTTATTGAATTGTTTTTGCAAAAATTGTAGCACATGACAGCTTTTAGCATTACAGATTATTTGGAGTAATAAGTAAACTCCAACATTCTGAAAAGCTGTTCTTACCCTACTAGGTAACTTTCAGCTCTCAAAATCTCTCCTAAACTTTACTTCTCTGCGGCAGGCTCCCTCAGTGGTCTTTCCTCTTCTTCCACTTGAAGGCTTGAACTCTCTGTGTTTTGGACTGTATATCATATTGGGATTATCTGTGGTTTGTTGTGTCAAACACTGAAGGCACTTTTGCTATTTCAATAAATGTTGCACATCAATTTGAAATGACAGAGTTTTTATGCAGCGTTCTATTGTTTCCAATACTGTTTCCCCATTTTTACACTTTTATTTGCAGCTCACACTTAAAAAATTGACTTTGGAATATTTTGAGGAGCTATTACCAATTTAAGCACGTTGGAAACATTGTCTGTAGTCAAAACACAAACTTTATTTTTAATTTAAGACCATTGTATGTGTATCTATTTCATCCTTCCAGAGGGAGCTTTTAGTACTTCAGCATAAAATAATTATTCTTTGGGTTCGCATTAGGTTGGGAGTTTATGTAAAACAATTGAGCAAAACAGTACAAATAAAGCTTTGTCATTCTTAAACATGAGGTCAAAAAAGCAGCTTTTCTCAGGACTGCTAATACTGGATCAAAGAACAGAGCCAGGGCAGTGGCTTAACAACTTTCCTTTGCTTCTTCAGGATCTTGAAGAGTAAGAGCTACTGAGTTCACTCTCCTTATTGATCTTTGCTCCTTGGAAAGCTCTTCAGATGATTTTTGAAGTGTTAAAATGACTAAAATCTTCTGTAGAAGAGGGTGACGTAGTTAATGGGATTTGCTCACTGCCTGTTCCAGGGGATAGCCAGTAATTCAGAAACATACTCAAAGTATTAGGATAGGCTTTTCACAAAGTATTACTTTGCCTAATTAAAAAAATTATTTGCGGAGTCCAAGAATGCTTGTCAATGTAGAAGGAAAATGAAGATGGTTCTGTGCTGAAAAACACTAACGAGATGTTGAGCATTCCTCAGTAATTAATGTCTCTCTGTTTAACACTTCATTGTTTGAACTGGTTTGAGGCCTGTCTATTGCTCTCTGGGACAACTGGAATCCCCCATCTTGCTCATCAGCAATACAGTGGTAGCTAGATTACATTCAGATTTTTCTTTTGTCTTATCATTACTGTGACCCTTCTTAAAAGTTAAGATATAGAACGTGACCTCTGTGCCTCCATGTGCATTTGCCAACGTACTCAATCTGGTTGCGCTGGAGGTAACTTTCTTCAGAGCAGCCCATGTTTTGGGTTTGACAGGAACAGTGCTGGTAACACTGCAGTGTTCTGGCAATTGCTGAACAATGTGTGCACAGCATCAAGGCCGCCTTTTTCTGCTCTGCCCCCTCCAGTGGGCAAAAAGCTTGGAGTGGGTACAGCACGCACGCCAGACACAGAGTGACCAACAGGGACATTGCATGTCATGTAATGTCTGCTCAGCAATAAAAGCTGAGGAGAGGGCTTTTTTTTTTTTGAGGGGTGGAGTCATTGCTACTGGCCTGCTTGTGGGAGGTCATGAGGGATGACCTTTGCATTGCACACCTTGGCTTTTTATTTCCTCTTTCTTTCACATATTAAACTGTCTTTATCTCAACCCATGAGTTTTCTTATTTTGCTCTTTCTGTTCTTCCATCTTGCTGGGGCCAGGGGTGAAGAGTGAGCAAGGGGCTATCTAGGATCAACCCCCCAGTCAACTACTCCACTGGACTGGAAGATCATTCCAAGATTAGCATTTATTCCGTTTATTAATCCTTTTTGACAACAGTTCATGTTGGTACTTTAAATACTACATTTCAAAGTTAAGTACAGTTACATAAATTAATTACAAATCAGAACACATGCACAGCATTAACTCTTGAAAGATCTTAAAGTTCAGGAGCCAGCTCAAGCCTCCTCATCTATTGCACAGAAGTAGATAAAGTTCAGTGGCTTTAAGTTGCACTTTTCTTACCAAATGTCAGAAATTAAAACCCTAAAGGGCTGCAAATGAGATGTGAGTGCCCACTAATAAGAATGACAAGATGGTAAGAAGATCTTAGAGACAGAGAGGTATAAACACTTCCAGGTAGAAAATGCTGTTCCTACAGAGGTGGGTGCTCTCTGAAGTACTGTAAGAATATTACAATACATCATATCACAACGGCAACAGGTGCTGGATCTGTGGAAAACACAGAATATTATGTTCAAGGAAAGTTGCAGGTGGAACAGACATCATCACTTCAGCTGCATCAGGCAAGGGCACTTGGTTAGTTCGGCACCAAGACACGCTCTGTGAACAAAGAAAATCCACTCCATGTTTTGTAGAGTTTTAACTTTCCAAACAGTCTGCCTTATTATGGTAGTGAAAAACAAAATGCCAGCATTCCTGATTAGAGTCACTGAGCAAAGGCAAAAATTCAGCAGGTTCCTTAAGCAACTTGATATGTTCCAATTTTGGGCTGAGTCCTTGCTATCCCAAATTCAAATCACATGGCTCTTATGTAAGCCTGCCACACACTCACTGCACCAAAGACCTGTTTCTCTTATGACTTCATTTAGAATCCAAATTTGGCCAAGGCATTAGTAATCTCCAAGGACCATCCAGTGAGAATCATATCAGAATATCTGGATTTTTGTATCTACTGTCACGTAGAAGAGCAGTATATTAAATTCATTCCTCTGAGCTCTTCACATTTTTTGTAAAAATACAATAACTAGTTTCAAATATTGTGTATATTAGAGGGAAAAAGTCTTTAGGTCTAACATGCAACACTTAAACTATATTCTGTGCTATACAGTATTATCACATCTTGGACACCTATTGACATTTACTATGTCATTATGATGCAAACAAGACAGGTAACATTGAAGTGGTTTAGCACCAGAAAATTAGTGTACTTTCAGCAATGTACTTGCTAATAACTAGGCATAAGTAACATATCATACAAATGCAGATGGAAACGTAAATGTCTAAAATGTTACCTGCAGTCTCAGAACAATGCATCCTTGGACTGGAAAATGGAAGCTTGATTCCGCAAGAAATACTCCCTTTGGTACCATGTAAATGCTGTTAGTCGTAACTTGTTGCCTTAGTTGCAGTACATTTCGCTGCTATACCCTGCCTTTCACTAGGAAAAGTTCTCTACCTGTGTGCATGTGTGCATTATGTATGTATATACCCAAATACAAAATTATAATTAAAACATATTGAGCTATTGTCAGGGAAGTATACAGACTGAGTATTCAAACTGGAGAAAAAGGCTGGCAGCTACAAATTCTGAGTGCCTTTCCTCATAAGGAACTAAAGCTTTTTTTATCTTGGAACATTATTGGCAACATCAAACTGTGCAACCTTAAACGAGAGCTCAAAGACAAACTGGCTAACGACACAAGCTTTCAGCTGGCAGCATTTTCACTCTGCAGTCTCTCAATCAGCTGTTCGGCCTGCAAAAGAGAGAAAGCAATGCATCAACTACACCTTGGGCCTTCAGTTTACTGAAAATTCCACTTTAAAAACAGTGACACTGGCGGAGCATTTACTTTTCACATTCAGAGACAAAGCGTACAACAGAAGCAGAATACAATTGCTTTCAGCAGCAAACTCTGAGTTTCCATCAAAATACCACAAGGCGATCAGAAAAGTTAACCTATGACAGTCAGAGGATGCTCGAGCAAATAAATAGCAGTTCTATTAAAGCACTGTGACTTTAAAGAGCTCAGAAGTGCTCAGAACAACAAAGTGATGAGACCTGTCAGCCTTTACTTTTTTTGTCAGTCCTACTGAACTAAACTTTTAATTTGAGCTAGTGCTTGAGGTTTTACTGAGATCTCCAAATGAACTACATTAAAAGGTGAAAAGCTTAAGTTTGGCATATTGTAAGTACACACAGTAAAAATGCAATCAGCTACTTAGGGCAGAACAACTCAATATGGCTTCAATAGTTACTGCAGTTTATTTGCAAATAAAGCTACATAAAACACAGAGCAACTGAAAATGAAGTTACATGAACCTTGATTTGCATTAAGTACCACATTCAAGACACTATAATTAAAACAAATAAAACAAACCCAGGACCAACCCAAGAACATTTTCCCACTTGACAACAGGGCAAAATACCTTTCAAAGTGCATCCCTGTTGGATAACGAGAGTTCATGCAGATCTCCCTGAGCTAGTCCAAGATGATAATAATAAGCAGTGAAACTACACAGCTATGCTTATTTGAGGGCCAAACACCTGTAAGATGCTCAACAACTCAGCAGACACATCTGCTTTTTCTGAACTAGGTGAGACCTTCAGCAAGGTACAACTGTGAAGAAGCCAAGTTTCTTCTCTGTCAGTAAGGGGCTGTCTATATTCTTTAGATGAGATTGACATTTTCCAGCAACTTTGATTTGGGGCTGTGTAATGATACCAGGATGCTGCAGCTACACTGCAAGGAGAGGTGCTTTGCTGTATCAAAGCAGTGAGAGTAAGCCTTATATCTTGAGCGAGATATTTTCAAAGTGCTTTAGTCAGTGCCAGTTCAGTCTCACTGCTTATCTCTACTGGCAATAATCAGCAAAACCTGACACAAACACAAACCTGACAAACAATGTTTTTGTAAAGCGGACACTTTAGTCTAAAGATGAAAAGGTCAAAAAACCCACGTGAACTGATAAATGCATTCATTAGGTGGCTATGTTTTCACCTACACTGGATGAACCAGGCTATGCACAGAACAGTCCATCACATTTGAATGTATCCTTTTAAATGAAAATGCAAATATTTACCAAGTGTCTACAGAAGCATGTCACAGAACCTGAGCTTCACGAAGATCCACAACTACTATACTGTTTGCTGCTAGTTATTAGCACTCCATTCCCCTTAACAGGTAACCACCTTAATGTTTATGCTATTATATCTTCCTCAAATATATTTTCATGCAAAATATACATAATTAAGAATTACAGTAACAACAAAAATAATTAGTGAAAGTTAAAAGGTTAGAGAGACATGACATTTTCAGCTTGCAACTGAAAACCTACTGAAAACTCATGTGCATTTCACTTACCGTGATAAACCAGTAGGAATTTATTCTGTAATAGAGCCTGGATAAGAATCCTAGCTGACTGGCTGGGGCCAGGACGTGAAGATGCAAGTGGGATATTGAGCAGAACGGAGGCCAGTGAAAACCCATTCTTTAGAAAAGGAAAAGAAGTAAAAGATACTGGTGATGTTAATTCAGGTAGATACGGAACATTGCAGGTTATTTAACATGGTAATGAGATTAACAATGCATCACATTTTCCTTGTACATAAAGGCAAGAACAAAAATATGCCATTTCATTATAGCACAAAAAAAGCTTTATAAAGCCCCATTAATACCACCTTCCTCCCTCACATCTCTGCATTTAAGACAAACTTTTTTAGAAAGGAGTTACAAGAAAAAGTGTCTTAAATGCATCCTATTTAGTTTTCAGCTGGAAAGCCAACTATCAATTTTAATCATGAAGGCCCAGCTCCCTATTTCTCTACACTGTTTAAATTTTGTTACAGTTTACTTCAGCTATCAAAGTCATTGCCCTAAATTACGCAGGTATGACTGAAACACAATGCAGTGCCCTTGAATAAGACAAAGTTACACGTCTCTTCTGGCATCTAGGATTTAGAGCATACTCTCAGCAGACAAACAAAAAACAACCTTTTAGGTAAGTTCTTTGAAGTGCCCTCCCTATTCCAAGATGTGGTTAATAAAGAATCTCAGAGCTAAGATGCAAGCTGTGCTGGAATTTTATCAGACAAAAAGTTCATATTCAATGCCAGCAGATTCTACTTGAGAAGTCATGCAACAAGTGAACATAGACCTGATTTCTTCAACAAATCATACTGCAGTTTTTGCCACCGTTTCTGAAATAATATTCTGAAAAGTAAAAAACATACTCAGTAGACAGAAGGTTTCCATTACATACCTTACATCATTCAAGTCACTAAAGTTATTTTGCTGGAGGACAGCTTTTCCAACTTCCATCATTCTGTTCACTATTAAACACAAAGAAATTTCATTAAAAAAAGGTATTCTTCAGAATATTAACTTCAACAGACTGATTACACTGAGATTACAGACAAGTGTTTTTTAAAATATAAACACTGTAACCACTCCTAATCAAACACAGAAAATCAAGAGTGTGTACAATGACTGATTTGAAAATTGCCACTGCTACCAGCTTCCACCCTAGTGATGTTTTTAAGTGTGGTATTATTCTATGAACTTTGGCCAAAGCCATGCTAACACCACACCCTTATCAAAAACCAAAACAAAGCAAAAACCAAATAACAAACCAACAAAAAAATACCACCAAAAACCCAACAAATACAGGTTAGTCCAAATTATGACATTTACACTAATTCCAGTGTTGTATCTCTGCACAGCTATGGGACTTTGATTTCCAGGTCCTGTGCAGTCCGGTGTAAGTTTCAGAGACAGTACACAATTTTAAACTAAAACAAAACTGCCAGTCCTAGTTATTACTAGGACAAAGTTTCATTATTACTAAAAAATGCAGCAACCCTAATACAAAAATTCAAGGCAAAAGTTGAAGGAATTGTCTTGAAGCCAAACACATGACAGGTTTTTTCTAGAGAAAACCACCCTATGTTTAGAAGAGAAATACTGTGATGCAAGATTTGCAAAACACCACTATAACTCTTTTCTTGCACCCATAAATTACCCTAAGGTGGAATGTCTTATGTATGCCAATGCATGGCTGTAGTTTTTATTATGTTACTCAACACACTTAACTAGGCATATCTTGTGAAACAAATGCTCAAGGGAAAAAAAAAGCCTAGCAACAATAAACCATAGTTTCAACATTTTAAAATTTTATTTTTTCAAAGTTTATTGGAACAGAATTTCCCTTTTTCATCTGCCAGTCTCTTTTTCCCTGAAAAACAATGTAGCACTTATATGAAAGTATATATTTCATTACATTCTTCTGTAAGCTTTTCATGTAATTTAAAGCTGCATATATATCTAAGAAAACATACTGAAGGAGTACATAAATGCTTTTAAAATAAACCTGCAGTTCCAACAAAGTGCAGAGGCACCTGTTCTCCATGCAAACAAAGAGATTTCATGCACCAGTGCAGCGTTTTTACAGAATTACACAAAAAAGTAAGTGCCATTCTAGAACAGCACATGGCAGTTCCCAGGAAGGGAATTACACTCTCTCACATCAGCTATTTCCCTGTTTACAGACGGTGTTCAAAGGTGCAATTTACTTGAGAACACGCTATTTAAGGCTGTGAAAAACTATTTTCCTTTAGGTTAAACAGACACTTGCAGGCTTACCTAGAGGTATGTGCTCTGCCTTCAGCGTTTTGCAGTTCCCCATGTGCTCCACGGGCACCACCAGGTAGTGGTGGGGGGCACCGGGCTTCCTGTCTCTAAAGCAAACAAGGTCTTCGTACTAGGAAAGGGGGATGCAGACATATTAAACTGATTGGGAAGAGCATGTGGCAAAGAGCTGGCAACAAAGTCCATCCTCCCCGTGTCAACAATAATAAAAAAAAACAACCCCAAAACCGAAAAACAAACAAAAAAANGCCCCTCGGCCTGCCCCCCGGCCATGGCCCCGCTCCCCCTCACAGCCCGCTCCTGGCACGGCCCCGCCGCGCCTGCNTAGGGAAGCGCTTATGACACGGGATCGGTCTCCCGTTTTGCACCCGCAGGTTTTGTCCAGCAATTCTTTGATCAATACGAAACGAGAAAAGTCTGAAGAGGAATTTAGGCATTTCCTCCTGCCCCCCCGCCCTGTATTTCAAGTTACTTGGATTTATATATATAAATAAATATATATAAATATATATTTATATATATAAATAAATCTTAAAATACTAATTCAGCAGTCTGTTCAAGGTCATTAGTATGGTTCTAGAGGTTTTTCCAATTGAGTCCACATTGTTAGTCCTGCACTCCTGCCAAAGAGGACCACAGTCTAATGTTCCTTCTACCTGCATGAACTGACAGCTCTGGAATTGTCTCCCGCTCACGACAGCCACACCAATTCAGTCAAGGTGAGGTATTGCATAGCATCATGGAATGGTTTGGGTTGGAAGGGGCCTTAAAGGTCATCCGGAGGCAGGACCTTCCCCTGGACCAGGCTGCTCCAAGCCTCATCCATCCTGGCCTCGAGCCCTTCCAGGGACAGGGCATCCACAGCACCTCTGGGCACGCGGTGCCAGCGCCTCCCCATCCTCATCCTAGCAACTGCTTCCAAAGCTAACACAGGGTAGTTGCAGGTGGTAGTTACCTTTCAATTTCTATAAATGTTTTCTTAATAACTTGCGTTTTAAATTGTTTGCACTGCTGCAGAATCACCGATCGTGGAATTTCAATGTTTGTATTCTTCATGAAGCCCAAAAGGCATAAAAGTACTTGTCCCACTGATGACAGGCTATAGTGCTTAAAACGGTAATGAGATGAAAAATTTAGACTGAGAATTTTCAAAAATGTGTATTTTTTTAGGGCAAACACACTGTGCCTGTACAAACAGGACACGGTTAGCTATTCTGCCTGAAGCAGCTCATTTGCCAGATTTGCCAACCTGCAGAGTGCAAGGCAGTCCCTCGATTTTCCTTTGCCCTTAAGTCATATTTGTACAAAACATCCAATGCAAAACCTGCACTGAAACCAGTACCAAATAAAACACCTGCACTTAGATCTGAGTACTGACAAGCTTTATGGAGAGTGCACATTTTCACACCATCCTGATTCAAAAACCTTTATCCAAGTAGCACTGAAGTGCATGTTTGATGTTCTCTTACGCCACTTCTGTATACAGTAAAAACCAAAAAAACCCAAGAACTGAGTACTTTTAAGACATTGTATGCCTTTGTCTTGCTTGTGCAGAAATAAAAATGCATAAAAACTTTGGAAATATGAGAAGGGTGAAACAAAAATTATGTACATGAACTTATGACTTCTGGGAACAGGTTGGTCAAAAAAGATGAGGGAATACATGTCATTATCTACAGCTGAGAGTAGCAGCAAGAGCTACTAAGTCAACTGTTTAACTGTTTACTGATATTTCTTAGCCCTTTGTCACAGTCTGTCTCCTAGGGAACTCAAAACACAGCTCTCCTTCAGGACTACACACACACACAAAAATGCCCCAAACAACCCCCAAACCAACCCAACCAAAAACTCCAACCTACTTACCCGTGTTTCTAAAACATGGTGATGCTGAAATTTAATTTTTATGAGGAGGCCCGGGTATTTGTCAGCATAACCTGTAACTCAAGCTGCATCCTTTCATTTTTAAAATGTTCTAACGTTTGTGAATAAAAGCGAAAGCATCTGTAACAAGTTTCTGAATGCATAAACTCCTTTATTGAAAATATTGTGATAGCACTGCATTACATATATTCAATAGTCATAGTTTCAAGGGTCACAGAATTTTGATTGAACAACACTGTTTTGAATATAGACCACAGCGTTTAGATATGCTCTGACAAGGATAATATAATGGAATAAGTTGTAGGTAGCAACAGTGAAATGTATGTGAAATGTTGAACTCGGTTGGTTTCATTTTGTTTGTTGTGAGGTTTTCCTGTTGTTTGGGCTTTTTTTTTTTTAATAACTATTAAGTGGTCTGCCACCATTTAAAAGAGTAAACAGTGTTAGATATTCTGGGTATCTTCAAAACATTATGCTGTTAGCAATTTCCAAGATATTTTAAAGCGTTACCAGTAAGAACTTTATTTATGGCTGTATAAGACCAACCACATAAAAAAAAGTGTGAAAAGCTCACGTGCAGTGTGTTACAGGCTTACTCTATATAGCACTGGTTTTTTAGACAGTGAAATCTCTGTGCAGGATTAAGATTTAGAAATGCTTTTGAAAGAAAAGCACTTGATGCTTCTTTTTGTTTTAAATTTAATCTATCCAAAAAGGAAAGAGCAGTAACTAAATTGAGTTGTTATTAATATTCCAAAATTAGATTGTACTGTTTTAATGCACACTACTCTTTCTAAAACCTGCCTTTCTCAGGACAACACCACATTCAAGTCTAGGGGCAGGACAGCATACTAATGTTGGTTAGGCCTGGACTGTGTAAACAAAACCACAGCTTAATGGCAAAGCAGAATTCCTCAGCAAACAGTGAAGATTGCCAGTCCTCTTTCGCACTCTCCCCATTTACATTTTGTAATAGAGGGTCTTTTCAGCTTTGGCAGGGAGTATAATTTCATTTCATTAAAAACAACCAAGAATATTTAGTTGCCTGTCAAATCCTNGGGGGGTGGGATTAATAATGTATGTAATTACTAATAAACCAAGTTTTATACTAACGTGACCAGGCCTGTTAGGAAAAGAACATTCTTCTCTAGATCTCGATTGTATCTTCTCCTTAACAAATTCCTCAATTTGCAGAGGAATGCTTATAAAAGCACAGTGAGTAGCTTAGTTTGAATCATTTGGTAGTTACACAGAAAACCAATTCTCTCCTAGAAATGTCCTTCGTAAACAGTCAAATAATACTAGGGCAGATGCTCAGAGCATGCCGTCCCAATTCTGTGGATTGCGACAGAGCCAATACAGTCTACACCAGGTGGCAGTTTGCCCAGTGTCTCCATACTGCCAAAATACTAATCTACTAAGAGGAAATGTGACTGCAGAGTTAATATGAAGCACTATCCACCTTCTCCCTCATCTCAGGAAAAGAAAATGAAACCGAATTATGCACTCAAGTGTTTCTGCCAGAAAAACAAACCCTCTAATTAGGGTATAATGAAAACAAAATCTCATTTACAAAATAAAAATATAAAAATTAACATCAGAAATCAAATAAATTGATTCAGAATAAATGTCAGTGCATAATAAACCTGTCTCAACAGCAATTATTTATCAAAATGAGATTTGAAACATTAAAAAAAATCATAGCTAATACATTCACAAAAGAAAGTGCTATACAATAACAATAAATAAAATTATTTAAAAAAGATGTTCCCTTAAGTGCTGTGTACACCTATTTCTGATTCTTTTCCATGGCAAACAGTATGCTCTAGATTTTGGTAAAGTAACCTTTTATTTTTGGTCAGTATTTGTATGTTGAACATAAATACACATGGAATGTACTAGATAGTTAACAGTTTTCCCAAAGATCTTTTTCACAGTTACATAAAAAGTTTTCAACTTATACACCATGAATGTTTTCATAAGCATCATAACATCAATGGAGATGTGTTGGAAGAGGCAGTAAAAAACACTTCAGAGCGATCTCTTATTGTTCTGTCTCTTGCTGCCTCTGAAAACCAATTCTTTTATTCCTGGGTTGTTTGGTTGTTTTTTCGCATAGGCATGCTCTGGTACAAACTTGAGGAAAAAGCGTGTAACATTGTGAGGCAGCCTGCACCTTCTAGTTAGCGTTTAAGTGCCTAATGGATCCAGTCCTTAAGGCAGTCAGTTTTTCACTCAAAGGTCCATACTTCTACATCTTGTATTATGAAATCTTCTTTCTTAGTTAAGATGTCATTATTGAAGGTGCTGCAGGAGTTGCTTCGCCCATGATACAAATCTGCATCTAGCCATAAGCCAAACCTGCCACTAAAAAGGAAATACACAAGAAATTTTGGGTTATGATATACCAGTAAAAATACCAAAAGTTGTATAAACAATCAAAGAAACAACATGGAGAAATTTAGGTAATTCTTAGGATCTCTCAGATCAAATGTGAAGAGCTCAATCCTGGCAAAGTGCTCACCAGGCACCCTGTGGAGCAGTCCCTGGTTTTGTCTGCCCCAGTGAGCAGAGCAGTGCACAGGGCCCTGTGAGGGCCTGCAGCTCCCAAGCTATTTGGCTGTTCCCGCTGCCAGCTATGGCTGACACTCGGGCACGGGCACTGGGGTCCTTCCCCTGGCTGCCTGGATGTGGGCACAGCTCCTTCTGGTTAGGAGGAGGAAGTGGGAAGTTTAGGTACTCCTGATGCAAACCATGCCCAGAGGTCCCATGGTGCCACCTGCAGTAAACTTTAGTTAGTTGTGTAGCCCTAGTCCTTGATTTCATACCCACTGACCTTGGAAACTCACGACCTGATTACGCACTCTCTGGGTCCTTGCTCTGCACATCAATGGAATAATGACAACTTAGTAAAGACGATGTGATAAACCTTAGAAGCTGATGGCAAAATTGCCATTAGAGATTATCTGCCAGTGGCAAACCTCTTCAGCAACGAGTCATGTACCTACCCAAAATACATGGGTTTTTTTCTAGCTAAAAAAATCCCCAACCAAGAAAACTGCAACACTGCAACAAACCCTACTTGGCTAACGAAAGTCACTCTCTTTAAGAAAATGAAATTGCTGAGTCTGTAACAGAAATCAGATTGCTGAGATATCTGCACTACACAGACTTACAAACTTACTACTAAAAGTTCAGACACTTGTCTGATAAGTTTATCTTACATCCACCATCATCCCTATTCTCATTTAAAATAAAGTTGGCTACATGATTTGAAAAGCAAACATTCACTCACCCTCCACCTCCAAGCTCCAGAGAGCTAGTATCTCCATTGATGAAGTAGGTGTTCTCTCCACTCCATTTGAATACCTAAGGAGGAGGAAAACCCAAATATATTTGGATTCTGAAGATTCTTGTACTCTCAAACTACTGGATACCTACCCTCAGCATATATTTTTTTATATTTGTTTTTAATTGAAAGAGGCAATAGGTAAAAAGTAAAGGATCAATACTGTGAACAAGGCCCCCAAATTATTTTTTAAATTCTGCCTCCCTCTAAATCAACAGGTGTTCTGTTAAAAAGGAAGAATGTGTTCAATATGAAAAAAATGCATCAGCCATAAGCATTAAGGCATATTTCAGTAGCTCTCTTATCTCTGGTTTGTTGCCACTGTGATCCTAAGCATGCATGAAAATATACCGTATTCTTGATATCACTGACTTCTTAGGTGAGTCTTTGACAGTCACTCCTTAACTCCTCCCTGTTTCCACCTTCAATCCAATTAAAACTCTCTCATCACCATTACAGACTGTCCTCTCAGCACTTAAGATAATTACAGCCACTTTTGCTCAAAGCATTGCCTTGAAGCAATGAATGATTAACTGCATTCATCAACATCTTCTAAACTCAAATATGCTGTCTTCATAAAAATCACATAAGTGTTTCAAAAGTGGAGCCCAAGATTTTTGAGAAAGTGAACACCCTCTTACCTTGAAATGTGGACTGAATGTATAGAGAAATGTTTCACCAGTGCCATAGTAGTGGTCACTAAACCTGAAGGGATGTGTAGCATATGCTCCAAATATCTGTTGAAATAAAATGATTAAATTATTTTTGTAGACAGTGCAAAATTAAAGAGAAAAAATCCCAAACAGTTCAAAATACTTTCTAAGAACAACTGAGCTGATTTTCATGTTAAAAGAACCAACTAGTAAAGTACATCAGATATGCAAGTACTCCTCCAAATCTTTTGTATCCTGCAAGTTAAAAGCCAGATGACAACAACGGCAACAAGATTGCCACCTAAGAGCTACTGAAGAATGAGACCTCCACAGAGACATTGTTTGGGACAACTTGTTAACTGAGATACCTAAGGAAGACACTACCAAAGGCCCTCATTACAATTCTAAAGCTTTTATTAGTGCCGAAGTACTTTCCTGCTGTAAGTTTAGTTTAGGCAGTAAAAAATACAAAAGAAAACACCAGAATCTTATTTTGGTATGACATTACTTCATGGTATGACTAGCATTTATCTCATAAGGGTTGCACTTTATAATGTTGCCTTTTCAGTGTTAACCCCTGCAAAACAAGCACTCCTTACCTGGTTGTCCATATCTTTGATGACAAGGAGAACTGGACTGTCAAGAGATGCTGATTTACGGTAGAGAGTCTTCAAGCTAGTCCCATGCTCCAGTGTACTGTATGCGAGGCGCCACGGATATCCCTGCACTCGTGCGGGCAAGCGCCGGGCAAGCTGGGCAATGAAGAGGGGAAAATGGTTACACAATTAGCAGGTTGGGTCACAGGTGGTGCCCTAGACTATTCCCTTTCTGCAGGGGCTTCCGAGTCACAAAGTGGCTGTCAAGGGAGCAGCAGCTTAACATCTCTGTTACATGTGTGTGGCCTTGTACTCTGAGCCCAACTACCTGCATTCACATAATCTCTTGAGAGCATTGAAGCTGTTGCCAGTCTTTGATATCTACAACTCAAAAATAAGCTCTAGGTGACCCAGTGCTGCAGCAAACCAGACCTTGCACAAGGTCACTCCAACATGCTAAGTATTTTCCAGAATAAAAAGCACTGGCATTGCCTCCAAAAGGCTGAATGTCCCACACTCAGCAGAGACAGCACCACATCTAACAAGGAAACTTCAGGTTTTTCTAGCCATACCTGCTCTATGTGCATGTTCTCCAGGACGGCACTGTGATGCTTTAAGATAGGCAAAGTATCATCATCTTCTTCTTCATAGTAACTGCAAACGCTCTTTCGTCGTTTTGCTTCTTCTACAGTAATGATCTAAGGAAAGAGAACAAGTGTCCAGCTTAAAGCATAGCTCTTACACTGTCAATCCTTGTTGAAACCAGTTAAAACTTACTCCTCAGCTGTCACAGTGTGTGTAGCAAAACCACCATATGGGATGGTTGTATCAGGCACAGGCAGCCTTAACCAAATGGGGAACATCTTAACTGGCAAGGTATCTTTGTGAAAGCATGCCAGTCAAGGTCTTTATAAAGTACATTCTTAATTGGAAATGATCAAACAGCTCTTTGGAAACTTCTAGCTATTCCTTTGCTTAAGACTTTATGATATTGTATTTTAAAAGGTGAATCCATATAAATATTTCTAATATCAGGTTTGATTGACATATAAAACAAAGCACAACCTTCTTTCCAGCAACTACAGGTCAGCCACTCTAACTTTTCTCATAAAACTGGAAACAAAATGAGAATCCGAGACCATACACCTAATGTTTGTCTATAAAAGGCCTCAGCAGCCTACAAGGTGCTGAGAAAGACAGGGGACAAACACTGAGCCCCACACAACATGAGGAGCAAAGAGGATCCCAAACGCAGCATGAGTCAGAAGCTCTGAGGCTGGCAGCACCCACAGAGCTCACTGCAGGGAGGAGGACTCCACCTCACCCCTTGGTGGCAGCAGTCCAGGTGTCCTGGCTTCCAACAAGCTGCTGCTGGGGTGCTCGGCCTCCCATCTAGCAGAGAGCATTACTAGGCACAGCTGGAAAGCTGCCAAGCCTTCAGTGCAGCTCAGGGTGCTTAGCAAGTGGCAGGAGCCTCAGTCCTGCACAGCGGGGCTTTAGCAGGAGCCTGGTGCCACCACGGCACATAGGAAGCAATGGCAAGAGCTCAGAGATGGAGCTGGTGAGAAAAGGGGAAGCAAGGAGATCTAGCTACAAAACAAATAGGAAATCTCAAACTGTCTTTTCCTTCCATGAGCATATCACCACAGAGATCTTCCCTTGGAACAGGAATCTCAAGATGTAGCTGTGGAGTACACTGCTATGCAACTCCCTGCCAATAAGACTTCCAAGCAGCTCTCATGTTACACATGGATGAAGTTTTGCATAACTACTCCACACCTTCAGGATCAGTGCTTGAACTTGCAGCTGTCAACAGTTGAGACAATTGCCAAGAGGTGCCTGGAGGTCCTACATACACCTGCCCCCCGAGGCGAGAAAGCAAAGGCACTGGACTGACTCCAGGTAAGAATTTAACCACACCACAAAGCACAGAAGTTTTTCATGACAACCAGGACTGGTGAGGAGTTCACAAAGTCCTAATACCATCAGTCACACCTCCAGTGGGACGTGAGCAACACATCCCCTGCACATCCAGCCCACATTCACCTGCAGATGCCTGGAGCTGAGCAGGGCACCTGGGCACTGGCATTCCAATGCAGACAGCAGGGTTAGGAAATGAGAAGAGGGAAGGATCACAGGGCAAAACCCTGCCTGCAGAACTAATGCTGTTATGTGCCTCTGCACACCTGAAAGGTTACAGGTATTCCTGCCTGTGATACTGCAAGAGCTATACAGCTTCATCTTGCCCCTCCAGCCCAATCCTGGGTGTTCTGAGACAGCAGAGAATCCTATGCCAGGAAATTTTTCATATGGTCAATTTCACGGAAAGTTTGCACAGCAAAATTAAGATAATTAAAAATAAAAACCACCAATGCCAAACCTTCACAACCAACTGATGGTCTTTCTGCTTTAATCCTTGATCTTTTTTCAACTTCTGAATGTTTTGCCTTCTCTCCTTATCTCCCAGACTATTATTTTATATACATGTATATATTTTTTTTAACGGATACAATTTTTTTAAATTTTCACCTTAAATCAAAAGTAGACAACTCACCTTCTGAAGACTACCTTTTAGGAATAGTCTCCCACCAGGAGTGGGGGAAAAGCATCACAGTAAATCAACCAGCAACAGGTATCTGTAGCAAAATGTGACCAAAATTAAAGCCACAGGCAACCACAGAAAACCTATTAACACAAATTGCAAACCGACTCTAAAGACTGGCAAGCCCCTCCTCTTCTCTGCATAGGCACCTACTCAGAGTCTAATTGAATTGAACATTTGAATGTAGTTCAGTCAACAACTGCAGAAAAAAGGATCTGCAAGATCAGATATTTAAAGACCACACAACGGCAGAAACGGATTAAAAGAATCAACCACTACAGAAACTGTATCTACAAAATCTTTCGAAGATTTTATAGGACTGAGAAAGCAAGCTACCTGAGGTGGAAATGTCTCACCATGTGAATACGGAGCACATTTATTACTAGGAGAGAAGTGCTGTCATCAGAACCACACTGTTCAAACAGTGACACAATTCAACATACCTCCACAAAAGGTTCCTCCTGGTCAGGTCTGGCATAGTAAAGAATTTGAATATTCAAATGCATTTGTCTCTTTTTCATCATCTAGCAGTTTACTTTGCAGTATCCACTACTCTATCCCTGCTCTAGTGGCAGGAGTTCTCACCCACAAGCGTGACAAACAGCTTCTGGCCATGACATGCCGTGATAAAATGGCTTATATGCTTCTCTACAATTACACTTTCTGTTTCCCCGCAAGGGAGAGTGAAACTTCAACAGTCATCATGCCCAAATATGGACTTTATTCAAAAGAGATTTCCTGGCAGACCTACTTTAATTCAGTAAAGCCTGAATGTATTACAAATAAAAAAGACACATGTTTAGAAGCTTTAGAAGTTTCCCACTGATTTTTCCTCCTTTATTTAAATACATATTTAAATAAAACTATGAGAGACAAGCTCCTGGTGTGGCCACATCTTTCCCACCTCTGTTCTTTGAATCACTGGCTCTCCTCCTTCATTTTGGTTTTATGAAAATGGCATACAGATAACAGAACAGTGAAATCTAATGCAATGTATGACTGCACTGAGCTCTGAGAAAACAAGAAAAGCTATCTTTTTCCATCTTGCAGTTCACAAAGCACCAACATTAAGAAACTACAAAACTGTAAAAAATATAAGCTGTTTGTGATTATAGGACAAGTTCCATTCCCAAGCTCCCTTTTTGAACAGGACAACATCCTTTGAAGATAAAAATGCTCAAAAGAAAAAAGCAGTAGAATTCAAAGAAAAGAAGCTTAAGATAAATAAGCAGATCACCTTTTAAATTACCATCAAGATAGTTCCCACTTAGGGATTTATCAGTCTTTTTAATCTATCCTATATCCTTAGCACAGCAAGTGTTTGAGCATTCAAATATAATTTTAAAAATGTGTGCAAGCTTATTTCCCTTAGAAACTAAGCTTTGTATGAAGAATAAACAGACAGATAACAAGCACATGCATGCCAAGTGGTTAAAACAGATTGCCAAAGACCCCACATAAAAAAGCCAAAGTCTAAGGATAAAAACTTACCCATCTTAGAACCAATATTCAAACAGTATTACTGTGTGCACCCAAGAAGCCAGGGTCTGGCATATCACCACATACCAATCCATTTTGACCAGAACACAGAAGTCTGTGTTGGTCTTTACATGCATATACACATTTTGAAGGTTTTATTTGTAGCATATAAATGCAATAGGAATTTAGCAATGCTAGCAACATACATCAGAGCTCCCAGTTGTTTACCTGCTCTTTCTAAGGAGAGAAGAAAGGAGAACTGAAGGAACATGAGTACATTTGTGAGACAAATAAAAGCCTTGAGGAGACCTCTATGTGAAGCAGAAATTGTCATAAAGAAACATCATAAAAATCCTCTGAAGAACAACTGCTAAGATTCTTAATAAAGGATACACACTTGATAAGCACACACTACAATTAAAGGCAGAAAGCACTCACCTCCCAGCTTTTAGTAGTGGGCTCACTGAAGAAGTTGTCTATCATGTCAAGCTCCTCCTTTTCTACCACAACAAAGCCTTGCTCTTTAGCATCTTTCCCATATACTTCTGGTGACCACTGAACAAAAAACGTGTACAAGTGATCCACCCTGTGAAGAGGAGACAACCATTGTTCAGCGATCCATGAATACAACACTGTCATGTAGTAGAGAAGTTTTGCTCAACAACAAAGCAGGGACAAGCACACAAAGAGGGTACCCATGTACCTCCACCCTCACATATCACACAAGGCAACAGCTGCCTCCACCTGGAAGCCTGATGCACTTGAAGGTTTCTTTGTTTTCACTCCCCCAATATATTTTTCTCCTCCCTTTGCTATATGCACAGCCAAAGCAACATGGCAAAGCACTGTGGCTTGTCCAGTTCCACACAATTCATATTAAGAAGTCAAACTGAATGATATTATGTCATACTCACAAAAGCTAACTCCATAAAAAACTCACTTTGAATTTACTTTATTCAGTTTGACCTCCGGGATAAAATAAGCCATGGGACAACCATATTTCTAGCTGCCCTTTAAAAGTTATAGAGTCCAATCACAAAACAATCTTCATTCTGCTGGCATTATGAATTAACAAAGCTGTTTGTAACAGCTTGTTTATTGTACCAGCAGTGCATGTTCTTCCATAAATGTAGTCAGCTTTCATCACTGTCATTAAAGACATGTTCCTTGACAACATCCATAACAAAACATGAAACAGTTTCTGAATAAGGCATTTATATAATATGTTAAAAGTTAAAACACACACATTCAATTTCAAACTGGGAATATGATAATGAATCCACTATACAAGAAGTTAAATTACCAGCAAAAAAATCAAACCCACAGTAAAGAGGGCAGATGGAAAGACAGTTAAGTGCTTATGACATGGGATCTTTCTCCCGTTTTGCACCCAAAAGTTTTGTCCAGCAATTCTTTCATCAATACAAACCATGAAAAGTCTTAGGAAAAATTTAGACATTTTGCTCCCCTGTATTTCAAGTTACTTGGATTTATATAAATGCACAAATAAATCTTAAAAATCCAATTCAGCACTGTTGCAGCCTGTACAGGGTCACCAGGATAATTCCAGAGATTTTTCCAATTGAGTCTACACTTTTAACACTACAGTCCTGCCAAAGAGGGATAAAGTCTAAATGGCTCTGAAATTTTTGCCTGCTCACAACAGCTACACTAATTCACAGTCAACGTGAGATATTTCACAGAATCATAGAATGGTTTGTATTGGAATGGAACGGAACTTAAAGATCATTTAGTTCCAATTCCCCTGGATGGGCAGGGATATCTTCCACTAGACCAGGCTGCTCCAAGCTGCATTCAGCCTGGCCTTGAGCACTTCCAGGGGTGGGGCATCCACAACCTCTCTAGGAAACCTGTTCTGTTCACCCTCTCAGTAAAGAATTTCTTCCTAATATATAATCTAGTCTTCTTTCAGTTTAAATGCATTCACCCTTGTTCTATCACTGCAAGTCCTTGTAAAAAGTCCCTCTCCAGTTCCCTTTTAGGTCCCCTTTATGTACTGGGAGGCTGCTGTAAGGTCTCCTTGGAGCCTTCCTTTCTCCAGGCTGAACAACCCCAACTCTTTCAGCCCATCTTCATAGAAGAGATGCTCCAGCCCTCTGATTTGGATATCTGGAGGGGCTTGATTCACTTTTGCCTCAAGATATTTAGATCCAATTCCCACTCCCGTCAAAAAGAATAAAGGATTTGCTTTGCTTCATCATGGATATGCCCTCTTAATAAGGAAAGAGAAACAAATCAGCATTGCCATATTTTTTTTCTCTCCTTTGCACATTCACAAATGCTTTTGTGGTGCATGGCTAGATGTTCTAGCAGAATTTAAATTCTGTTATCAAATAAGAACAGTACCTGTGAAACATTTTTAATAAATATAACCAGATACAGTTTTAGTACAATTATTCTAAATTTGTGAACACCCAACACTCGTTCCTGAGTCAGCAGCAGCTTCGCTTCATCAGAAACAAATAAGGTAGATAATGCTGATATCAAAATAAAAAATTTTAGCTGCTGCTCATTCCTCCACAGAAACACAGACACAAAAGAGATCAAGGTAATACTGTGCAAACAATCAGTCTTTGGGAAAGTTCTCACCAGTAATTGCCTGGAAAAACCTAAAAGAGGGTCACACACCCACCATGAAAGGTTCCCCCTTTCTTTATGAGAAGCCATGTGATTGCTTGCAAGTTTGCACTGATCTTAAACAGTAACTGTGGAAGGCACTTCTAAAAGCTGTATTGTCTCATTTCAGTCAAGACCTTTTCTTCTAACTGCACAGGTTTCCCACATCAATAAGAGTCACTCAGCATGCCCTGTTGCCTTCACTTGCTAACAGAAGTTTCAGAAAGACCACTATGATCCTTTCTTTGGTAACTAATGTGAGTTTTAACTGAAAGAGACATTTGACTTGAACACTGCATTTTATGTGCAGCAATCTTATTCCAGAAAGCTAACTACTTAATTCCTACAAATGACTATGAAAGAACAATAAGAGCAGTGTTTGCTGCTGTCTGGCTAAGATCAGTTTTAAAGCATATTCATGCGGGTGGGTGGAGGAGAGCAGCATACTCTGATCTCAGAATCACAAAACATTTTAGGTTGTAAGGTACCTCTGGAGATCACCTGGGCTAGCCCCTGTTTATAGCAGAGCTAACTTCCAAGTTAGAGGAACTTGCACATTCTTGCCCATTTGCAGTTGTGAAAATCTCCAGCAGTGATTCTACAACCTCTCCATGCAACCTGCACCACACAGCTAGTCTCGTGTATTTTTGCCTCTATCTAATCAGTTTCCTCCGAAGCATGCAGCATGTGATCTGAGAAGCATCTGGTACCATCCAACTTTTTCTTGTCCCCTCCTCTCCTTTTTTTAACCACATGTCGAAGAGGGCAATAACCACCACCCAAGTTGTTTGGCTGTTCTTCCTTCTGTGAGCCTGGAAAAAGCAAACCCTTCGGTACTGCAAAGACACACTGGCTGACATACTTAGTTCGCTGTCAACTTCCCCAACTCCTTTTCTGCAGATCCACCTGTCCCCAGACCATACTGCCACAGGGACTGCTCTACCCCAGAGCACTCTGCGTTTGCCTTTTCTGAACTTCCTGATGTTTTTGTCAGCCCATTCCTCTATGCTGAGGTCCCTCCAAACAGCAGCCCTGCCCTCCAATGTTTGAACACTCCCCAAATTTGGCATCATCACCCAAAAGGTGTGTTCTGTCTCAATGTCCATGGCACTGATGAAGGCATTGAACATTATCATTCCCCAAGGAATACCAATTGCACCTGGCTGCCACTCAGACTACCTACCAACCATTTGAACACAATGGTCCAGTCAGGTTTTCAGCCACCTGGTAGTCCACCTGTCCAGGTCATATGTTGCCAATTTGGCTATATGGATACTATGAGAGATTGTGTTGAAAAGGTTACCAACGCTATGGTAAGGCAACAATCCCTTCCCTTCTCCTTGCTCAGAGAGCTGATCATCTCAATCAGAAAAGTCATCTGGTCAGCAAAAATTTGCCCTTGGTAAATCTATGACAGCTGATCCTGATCACTTCTTGCCCTCTGTGTGCTCAGAAATGGTATATATAATGACTTGCTTCCCAGGCCTGAGGTGAAGCTGACTTCCCTGTGCTCTCACAGATCCTCCTTCATTTTTCTGACAATGGTTGCAGCATTTGCGTTACCAATTATTAAGGACTACTCCCAGTGATTATAACCTTTCAAAAGATGATACAAAGCAGCCTTACAATAACATCACCCAACTTCCTCAGTATACTCAGAACAATTCCCGTCAAGCCCCATGGACCTGTATATGTTCAGTTTACTTAAGAAGTACATAACGAAGTTTTCCTTTACAATGGACAGTTGATAAATAAATCCAGACACTTCAGATTTAAGAAGCAGCAGCATAAACCAAAAATATATGACTGTAGAAGTGATGTCATTCTTAAAAGGGATGCTTTGCTAATAAAATTGTAACATTATGCTATGCTGGTATTTGCAAGCTACCAAATTGAAAAAAATGGGAGCCAATTTTTAAATTGAAAAACCACTTCTTGAGGAACTCCCTCACAGCCAACTTGACAGCTGTGAGGAAATTTATTCCAGAACTCAATAGCTGCTTTGGTGATCATATGCTTAAGAGTGTGTCATGCACTAACAGAGGAATATCAATAACAAGTATTTGGAAAGAAACAATTTCAAAAACCTGAAGTTAATCACTCCAGAAAGAAAATATTCAAAAGGCTCTCAGTCCAACCACAGCTCCTTGTCTAGAAAAAGGAGTTAATTCAGAGGAGTCCTATGACTTTGTTATAAGTGTGCCTGACTAGATGATGATCCTTCACAAATCTTATCAACTTTTATCTTATCTGCTTTTATCAACTTATACAGACTTCTATGAGTCCTTGTTATACAACATTAAGCTAGAGGTACAAACAGTTTTTAATAGATTTCACCTGTATAGTTTGATGTCCTATTATAAGGAGACTAGGAGTACTCTCCTTGTAGAATTCTAGTTCAAAAGGATTCTAAATCTAAGTTTTATGCTACCTATTCCATTAACCAGTGCATAGAAGCATGATCCTTCAGCATCAGGATCATCTTAATTACTGTCCTTTTATGCAAAGCCCTGTGTAAATGCATCGAAGCATCATGTAGGTATTGGCTCCAGCCAGTGGTGCTGCCAGTTCTCCCAGGTCTCAGCTTCAACCTGTCAACTACAGGATGTTACAAATTAACAAGAGTGACAACCAAGCTATATCTTACTCTACAAAAGAAAACCCCACAGAAACAGTAACAAAAACCAAACCAAAACTCACCCAGCTGCCCAAACCAAACCAATCAATGAGGCAGGATGCTAACGCTGAAAAAGAGAAGCAAGGCTCAATTCCTCTTACTTTTCCTCCTTGAAAAGTGGCCTGCTTTCAAGAAAGAAACTTACAAAAATTCAGATATCCTCTCAGCAGCATGATCTCAGTGCAGTCTTTTCTATCAACTTCAGTATAAATTATACATTCATAAACCAAACCTGTCTGCCAAATTTATACTACAGAAAATCAAAGAGGCTTACCTCTGGACTGAGGAACTAGTCAATGCTATTATTTACAAACAAATTCTGCATTACTATCTCTGTCCCAGCGTGAGGCATTTTCCTCTGCAAGACCTTGAGGAAATCTGTGACGTAATTACTGAGCTGCTACTACTACTCAATATCCACTAGGGTGGGAAATCTACCTACCATTTCAACATAAATCCATGTACACATAGACTTACCCTTTAATACTGTAAGCTACACCCATTGCAAGAGTTCTCAGCAAAAGAATCAATCTGTATTCGTGTCCAAAAGCATGGGTCTCGCTGCTCAGCTGAACCTGTCACGAGGCTGCCCCAGACAGGGTGATCTGCATATAAGGCAACTCAAGATGCCCACCACCCCTTTTATGAGCTAAGGTGAGCACAGCTGTGATCAAGCAGGCAGCACAAAGCAGTCCTATAGTCACTGATTAACTCAGCCACACTGTGCAGGTCATGGGGAACGTGTGCTGGGACACACTTGGCACCAGGAAAGCCATGCAGGAAGAGAGAACACCTAAAACAGTCACAAAAAACAAATGAGACTTAAGACTTAGTGACAGCCTCTATAAAGAGTATCAGGCTACAAGTCTTTTCTCTGTATTAATAATGTTTTCAGAGGCTTCCATTAAAAAGAAATCCCAGTAAATTAAATGGTAAGTACATTTTCCTCCCTAGTGCCTCTTTCCTGCAGCCTCCAAGGCCAGGAAAGCAGCCTGCATATGGAAGAGCAGTCCTGCTGGGAAAAGTGGGCTATGGGGTCCAGGCTGAAAATGAAGCCTTCTTCACAACTGATGACAGAAGCTGTTTTAACAGCAAGCACTAAGAGACCATGAAGCAAATATAATTAAAAGCAAATCAGTGGAAGGTTTAACTTATGCTGCGATTATAGAGATGCAGACCAATTTCTTCACACTCTCTCTGTAGGTTTGGACTGGTTGGTTGGTTTTGTTTTGTGTTTTTTTTTTTTTTTATTTTTTTTTTTATTACTACAACGCATTAAGATGCTGCACAAGCTACAGAAACTGCACTGGACAAAGTGCTTTATTTTATGCTGTTTTGTGGCCAACAAGATGAGCGTGTTATTTTTGATATTTTAATTCATGAATATAAATTGCATTCCAAATAGTTTTAAACTTAGTAAATTATCTCATATATTGTATCTAAAATACATTGCAAAGCTATCCCAAATGACCTACTATCCATGGCACTTTCAAGATGCACCATTTATAATTATATACTATGCAATACTGATGCAAGAATATTCCCAGCAGGCAGGAAGCTGTTTTGCTTTGGGAAGGCATCCAAGAACTGGGAAGAAACACTGTCTTGTTCAAGAGGCAAAGACATGTCTTGCATTAATACAAAGCAGTGGGTCTCACATTTCATTTCTGCTCCAAGTTCTACATGATCTCTCATGCAATTGCGTGGTGTTAAAACAGGCATGCATGAATAGCACCAGAATGATCCAATCTTATAGCCAATCATTCACCTCTAATTTTGATCAAGATGTGAGCAGCAGCCTTGACATCAAAGATCTGGTCTGTCAGCCAGCATGGCCAAGTGCTGCTGCAGCATCTCACTGCAGAAATTACTTTTTTCTCATTATAAAAACTGAAGTACAAACCAGTTGTCAACACCTCAGTTTATATATGGATTAGGTCCACTCACTATCCAGAAAGTTCATACTCATAAAAAGTAAAAAAGCCATTTTCAAGTCTGTGGTAAGAAGCTTGATAGATTTGCCTGTTGCACAGAAAAATGATTAGAGACAACCTCAGTTCAGCTCAGCAGCTTTATTCAATGTTAGACAGATTATTCCCAAAGCAATAACTGACCTTGTGTTATATTACACCATCACTCCGACTCCTTGAAGTATTTACTCACACTTCAACCTAGAATCTTCGGAACCCACCCTTTTGCAATCCCTGAGAAGTCAAGGACTGGGATCAGCAGATAGCAAGCAAACCAAAAGCTATTCAGCTACACTCCCGATGGCCACATTCCAGCTGGATTAAACCTCTCTGTTCCAGGCAGTGTTCCAGGTTCAGCAACTTCCCTATAGACAATCAAAACACTCATACAAAAAACTCCCACTTAAATCAACATATGCTACATATTTTAAATTAAAATTATTAAATAAAAATAATTAAACCCAAGATTCATTGCATCTTAAAGAAACACCTATGAGATGGATCATAAGTTCATCTTCTGCCTTCCTGGTATCAAGTTCACCAAAATCATTGATTTTGGTTCATCAACAGACCAGATAATTGCTCTAGCTGCCTTCTGGCAAAACAAGGATCAGGGATTTGACTCCTCACAGAGTGAAAACTCTTGGATGATTTATGTGGAAAATCACAGACTCTTCTAGTTTGTCATATTGCTTTTTGCTAAAGTGTTACTTATGCAAAAACACAGACCTATGGAAACAGAAAACATTCATGTTCCTCAGTTTTATTGTGAAGGGACTATTTTTATGGGCCTGAAGGCAGAAGTAGTCACACCTGTTCAGTTAGGAGTGTCTCCCTTTTCCCACATGATCCCCTTTGCTCACGTGAAATTCCTAATTTTTAACACTGACGCCTTAGTGAATTCCTTGCCTCTCCAGCCACTTCTCCCCTTTACCTCTTTCCCTCACTTCCTAGACCACAGCTGAAACCCAGATCATCCTCCAGTTCCTTTATCACATGTTAGCTGCACATATATTCCTCTTTACATCTTCAGCTGGCACCTGAACCCTTCCTCCCTTCTCCCTGGGAACATTGCTTTGTGTCTGGCATGCAGAGGAAATGAGGGCACTCCTCTCCTCATCTCAGCATCCCTGCTGCATTTCATACCTTGGAGGATGGAAGGAATATCACTCTAGAAAGCACTAAACATTTTAAAAGTGACAGGCAATCACACTTTTGTGCTAAAAGGACTGCAGCTTACCTCTCTCGAGGAACAGCAAACCAGTACTCTGGTTGCTTTATCTTTTTACTGTACTGCTGAGACATGGTGGTGTTCTGAGACACAAAGGACTTTCTCATGGGCTTGCCTACTTTAATGCACAGAAACATTGGAGGAGTCTTGCTCTTCTCTTCTTTTGAAGGAAGCATATCTGAATGACAGGAAAGTACAAATAAGTGGCTGATAAAACTGTGACAAAAATAAACAATCTTGTGCAAAGGAATATTCAGAGGCACTATCCACAGAATTACACCTGACTTCAATAGCACAATTGGTTTAATAATCCACATTCATCTTAAACTGTGGCTATTTATGTCCATTCTGTCACAGCCTGTATCCCTTTCAGCTGTAAAGCTATGTAGAGAATAGCCCTGTAAAGCAAATAGGTAAGGTGATCAGGCCGGGTGCTACCTGCAACATGGAACACGCAAGTAAAGGGGACAAGGGTTTGACTGGGTCCTGGAACCCATCCGGCTGAGTGGTAATCCTTCACACACACACAGAATGTTCCTCAACTCTGGCGGTCAGCCATACAAGCACGTTTTGTCTGCACAAGTCAGGACCAAGCCTAAGAGCAGTTTAAGCTCCTTAAATTGCTAGTGTGACAAAAAAAAAATTGCTCAACCTCTAGTCTCAATCACACTGAAGTTGCCTTCTTCATTTCCGGAATATGCGTACAGCCAAATATAACTAGCAAGATATAAACCCTTCCAAAAGAAAGGAAAAAAATATTTGAAGAACAACTGTTTTAAAAATAAAAACTTCCACTCTAATCACCCCCTCCCCCCACCTGATATGGATTGAGGGTATGTCCACTACTTCATTAAATTACCAAGAGGAGCATCAATGCTCCAAGGACAGACTACTGATTAGAGGCACCGGGCTGCAGTGGAAATTGTAATATGTGTGCACACTGTGAACCGAGATTTCGTTTTGTTACATGCTTTCCAGTAACAGCCTGAATTTTATTTGTGATAACACAGTGATCAATCAGCAAAAAAGATCAGTCAGTGGGACTCTACACATATTCCTATTTATCACTTCTTTAAGGGTTTCCATAACATTAAAGACACTAAACATACACAAATGGTGTCAAGAACACTTTGGTACCCCACCTTACAGCAATGCACTACTACTTTGGATACTATCAGAAATACACTGACAGGCTTCAATGAGGCAACAGGGGTTATCAATATGGAGTGACAATTTATAGGCTATGAAGTGTTCCTGTCAATACTGAAACTGGATAACATTTCACTGTCCTTCTTAAAGCCAGCAAACAGAGGTAAGATTATATCAACAGTGACCACTGAATATGGAACAAGCACACAAGCTATTTAGCAAACTAGAAGCTCAGAGAAGTTAAGATAGCAGATAATATAAAAATGAAATATACAAGAGTAAAAAAGAGACAGGTATCACACAAAGAGGAAATTTAGAGCAGAATGCAGTACATTCAAAGGTTACCATCATAACGCTGTTCAAGTCTCAGAGGAAACAAGGATAACCAGAGACCTACCTTCAATTGGCACTTGAATTTTCTGCAGCAGCCACAGTCTGATTTCTGATTGATTGTCTAACTGTGTTTCTTGACAGGTCTTGTCTATAGCTGGTACTAAGGAAGAGTCCACAGACTCTTTCAGATTCTTTTCCTCTGCTGCTGCTGAGCTGATTTCTAATGAAGGTGTTTTCCTTTCAACACAGCAGGAATCAAGCTCCATACTTTTAACTATATGGACTTCATTAGCTGGGGACTTTGAACTGCTAAGTGTAAGGTCTATTCCAACTGCTTTGTTGTTTTCACCTTTCTGGATTTCAGTCTTGTGTAAATCTTCAGATGACTGAGACCCATTCCCATCTTTATTGAGGTAAAATTCAATAAGTTTATCTTTCTCTAACTCTTTCTTAGTGTCCAATGCAGTCTCCACCTTACCTGTTGGGGAACTGACACATTTGTTTACTTCTGGAATAACATCTTGCTTTTCACTCAGCTCTAAGTCTAAGTCAGCTTTAGGTTCAACACTGTCCTTTTTTTCCACGGAATCAACAGTCAAGTCCTCCTGGACTTCTGTAGTAGATTTGGTTACCTGCTGCTTAGTTCTCCCCAAGTCCCTTGGGTCTGCCAGCAAGCCTTCCATTACTGAGATTTTGCTGTCCAACCCTCTATCCATACAAGATGATGTCTTTTCCAGCGCAATGAAGTCATCCTCTCCTCCTAAAAGCAATTTTTCTTTGGCTTTAATATCAGAAGCATTTTTTTCCCCAGAAGGGTCCTTGGCACAAGGATCTGCAGCAAACTTTTCCAAATGTTCAGTGGCAGTGATGTTGTTGGGAAACTCCATAGACTTTGATTTGATTGAGCCTGTACTCTCAGATGACTGAAGAACTTCAAAATCAGCAGACTTTTCTTTATCTGAAGGCTTTATCTGTTTGGAGCCCAGAGCAGTGGATGGATCCCCATTCTGTTGCCGCTTTTCCTTGCTAAGAGATTTGAATTTGCTGAAAGGGTTGATATCTTTCTCAGAGGACAGGTCTTCCCATTCTCCTGGCCTGTACAGAGGACAAAGATCCTTTGGTATGTCACTGTCAGGGGAAATGATGGATGTACACAGGATGTTAAAAGCAAAATGAAAACAGAAAAAAAAAACAACTGAAAAGAAAAACTAAATAATATACAAACTTAAACCATGACAGCCAATGAAAAATTATTTTCTTTAAAATAAACATAAAATTGGAAATAAGTGACTTTAAAGAAAATGGAGAAAAATGCTGAAAGGACAATACCAAAATAAAATGAGTAAACCACTTGGCAGAATATGCCACATGGGTGAAGAAATGGTACACATGTAATAACAATGTGCAAGTCATCAGAATTCAGTAACAGAAAACCACAGGACATGTATTTATCTTCTGGAATTTCCTTCAAATCATATTGTAATTTCCCACACCTGACAATGAGTCACCTCTACAACCATCCATGCTCCCCTAGTCAGTACAAACATATTTTTGAGAAAAAGCCAATCAGAGATAAGCCATATCCTGTTTGAACATGTTTACTGCAAAACAGTAACAGGCAATGGAATTGGTGATTTTTCCTTTTATCTGTCTCCATTACTCAAACATACTGTTTCAATGCAGGTTCCCCCAAACGTTTCTTTTTAAAGCAAGACAATCATAAAACATTTTAAAATGGAAAATTCTGAAAAAATTTATCCTCATAAAACTTGAGTTCTTCATTACTGCTAAGAAGTCTGAAGAGAATGAGAATACAAGATCCTTATCACTTAAAAGTTACTAAGAGGTTACTATACACTCTAGCAATGAGTGTAATGAGTATCTGGAAAGTTTTTCTTGAGATGAGAAAATGGAGGAAAGTTGATGAATTCCACTGATCAAACAGGTCATTCCTGTAAGAACAAAACCTTGCTTAGAACAAATACATAAGCACTGCCTAGTGTACACATAAAAGAAAGTAGCACACCCCACACAGTCTATTATGCATTAGGGATTATAACTATCAATGCATTTCTGGTTCTGAAATAGAAGCATTCCACAGGTTAGTATATCTCCAAGTCCTGAAGATGGCAGTTAAGGTGCTCTTATCTTCAAAAGTTTTAAATACTCCTCTCAGAACAGTTCTGGTAACACAATAATGTCCCAAATCTAACTCTCCTTACTTCCACTGAAATAGTCCTAGAGACAGGTCAGTGCAAGGGCTCAATCACAGCACACCAACAATGCTTTTATTAATTACTGGTTTGTACTAGTCTCCTTTGCATTTTGGTTCTCGTATTCATGACCCATTTGTCTTTAGTGACACTTTAGCATTCTAAAAAGAAAGTAGAAGAACAACACAAGTGAATCGTTCCTTTGCTGGCACTTTCCTCCCCTGTTTTTCACTCTGCTGCATTAAAACTCTTCCCCTCCATTTCCCCTTCCCCCGCTTCTCTTCCATGGCCCTTATTGAAAATCTACAAACATAAATTCAGGAAAGAACACTCCTTACGATGGCAGTGCATCTTTAATCTTCATGTGAGAGATATCATTGTAGAGGGCTATTGAGACAACCTCCTCCATGGGGCAGATGAGTCCGTATTCTTCACAGCCATTCTCAATTACCAAAGGATCAGACTTATGTGGGTCAAACATGATATTGTTTGGAGTTACTATCATGACTCCTCCAACTACACCCTAAAATAGGAGAAGAAAGAGTTAGCACATCACATATAATGGACTTATCATTTGGTATTGGATTTTAGGCTACTAAAACCTCTTTCCTACCTCTTTACACTGTGTCATGCAACGTTTGCTAACAAAACATTTTGGTTTCCAATTGCATCAAGTGAGACATTTTAAGGAGAGAAGAGGAAAAAAATTCTTAGTAACACCCAAGTTCTTGGCTGGTAAGAAAGAACATCTGAATTATTCAGATCTCAGTGCTGACTACTACAAGCTAAAAATGTGATTGTCAATCAATCTCAGACAAAAGAGATTAGTGGATTTTTTATTTTTTTATATAAAAAAGGACGTCACATTTTATTCTAAATGCAGCCACCTTCATTCGATACATGACTTTACATGCAACCAGCACACCTGACCACAGTCTTTCTCATGGAAATGTTCATGCTACTATGCTAAGCTACATAATAGGTCCCCTTGATCTACTCTCCCAGAAGTACATGAAAAAAGTTTCTCTATACAAGGATCTGATATGAGAGAGCTTCTCCCCAAACTAGAAGGAGCTTCTACCACTGATCCAAGCGTATTTTGCACACCTGTAGAGGACATGCTCTAGCCATGGATTTGATAAGAGGCTGCATCAGCCATTATTCAGCATCATCTCATGGCAATTGACCATTTTTCAAGACTTACAAAGGAGATTTTTAATGTCTCTCTCCTGCACCCTCACTCCTCCAGGTGAGTTACAAAATTTACCAGACCAACTCAGAAGCTGTAAATCATGACATTTGACAAACAGGAGACACAGATCAAATGGAATGACCCACATTGCAGATACTATTAATTATCCAAGGTCATCTGCAAGGAAAGCCAAGGAAGGCTCACAAATAGGCAGGTAAAAGGCCACAAGCTTGGTTGGTTTGTTTTAAATCAGTAAGCTGTCAAGCTGGTGGCTTGGCAGTGGCAAGTGAGTACATGAATGCCTGCTCCTTTGTGAAGCAAAGTGTGTATCTATTTCCCATTTGCTTCTCCTGTATGACTCAGTTCACAAGCCTGGTTTGTGTCTGGATCAAAGAATCGAAGCCAAGTGCAGAGGCTTCTCCCACAGGCACGTAATTCTGGATCGCCAGAGGAGCAATTCATCAGTAGGTCCATACTTCCCACCCAGCCACTGCAGGAAGCAAAGCAACAAGGGATTTTTGCTATGCTGGCAAAGAAGTAATCCCATTTTTGATTGTTCTGGCTGCTAATCACTTTTACACTCCTGCAGCCATAAAACTGGTGATCTGCATCCTTTGCACCTAACGAGCATCACATACAAAATGACGGTATTGCCCCAATTTACATGTGAGACATCAAGTAGTCCTCTATTACTTTCTACAAAATAGCAGACTGCAAAATTGCATAGTGGTTAATACAGTCTACATCCATTCGATGCAGAAAAGCAGCCAGAAACTGTAGGTGTAAACACATCCATCTTACTCAGGACTAAGGGAAAAAATAGGTTTAAATGACAATGATTTGCATCTCCAGGTGTTATAAATTCCAGAGAACTTGAAAACCCAAACATGCAGACATCTAACTGAAACCAGACTCAACAAGAGTAGATATATCAAAGCAGGCAGTTCAAGAAGACAGTGTATTGCAACCTTGAGAAGAAAAGAAGGTTAAAACGCTACCCAGGCTTTATGCCTTGGCTTCTAAAACAGCTGCTGTAATTTAGGGTTCCAGTCCTGGTTAGCACATGTATATTACAAGAATGCTTAAAAAAACGGAAAGAAAAGGTTGTATAATGCAATATTTATCTTTTTATTAGGGCTTGCATGACGTTCATCAGCAAGTGCAGCAGCAACATGGACATATTTGGAAACACTGCTCTGGAAATAGTTAAAATTTATCTTCAAGTCATAAATGAAATAGACTGGCATGTACTCATTTTATAAAGCTGTTGCACAATCTGATGGAACTGGACAACTAATCCTGACATGTCATAACTCTGAAGTGCAGTTTTCTCTCTGTATCTAGCTACGCACTCTTACACAGATAATTCTGATAATACACGGTAAAGGAATGCTGATGGGTAGAAGAGCTATTGTTTCATTAAGCAATTATCATAACAAACTAACCGAAAGAACAAAATTATACAGCGTATTATCACAGTATCAATAAACACAGCAGTAATAGATAAAGCTAACATAACATTTACATTCTTTAAAATCACAGAGCCCATTTGACTCCCTCACTATTCATCTCTCACTTATCCAAAGGGATTTTGCTTTTAAAGAATCTCAAACAATGCCCCAAAATCAGGTTCCACCTACCTTACCATCTGTGAAGTAACGACAATTCATTTTTAAAAATTTGACAACCACAGGCTCATCCTCTTCTGAAGTAGAGGACAGGACTCTCTCAACTGGCTTGAAAGCCTTTCTTGCCAAGTCAGCATCCTTGGAAAAGAAGAAGTTCAATGCAGAACAACAGGACCAGAATCATTCTAGACACTTCTAGATTTTGGAAAACTAAAAGGCCAGGATCAAACAACTATTTTCCTTTTGCTTAAGGAAGAAAAGTGGTGGTCATGTATGTATGTTCACTTCCCACAGTATCCTGTAACATTACAACAAAAACTCCATACAAGCAACAGGTAAACAACAGGTAAGAAATTAAAAAGTACCAAGGCAAATCAGCTCATCGAAATTCAATGATGCACTCCCATTAAGAGGGGGCATGCCCTGCCATGTCATCTACACTGAAGACCTCTGCTCACAGACCACCGGTGTGATTCCCCATGAAGGTGGCACAGACGAATAAGGCTAAGGTTAAACACAATTATTCACTCCAAGCTTCTCTCCACTTTCCTTTTCATTAGTTATGGATTTGAAATGAGTAATTACTTTTACATCAGCAGATTTTAAAGATGTTAAGGGCAGCTAAACTGCCTGAAACTACTATCTAAAAATCATCATGGTCAATCACCCTTCTAAAGAAAATGAAGTGTCAGCTATGCCCAGGCCTTTTACAAAGATTAAATCCCACAGTCTTGTCTAGAGACAAGTCTGTACATGGATACCACTATATGTTTAACTTGAAAGAAACCAACTGCTTATACTAAACTAACAGCCTCCCTGTTCAAGGATCCCAGTGTAGGACTCAAGGCTCCAGACTGCAAAGCAGCACAAAAATCTCCAATGTGAAACACTAAGTAATTTCTCATATTTAATTTTCTAGTCTTTAAAATATATATATATATATATATACATACTAGATTATTTTCAGTTGTTTTGATAGACTCTGGGCCCAAATGAACTTGAACACTCAGATGGAGTTCCCTTAATTTGGAGTATTTTTAAAGATATGGTATATCCTGTAGTACAGCAAATTAATTTTACACAATACCACTACACACAAGGACTGTAACCTTAAAAAACTGCTGTTTAAACAGCCTCAAATCTCAACTTCAGAAGCAGAAAATATTTTCAAGGTTTAAGAACAGTGAACCCATGTTTGACTTACAGGGAGTTTATCATATTCAGCATCTGATGATGAAGGAGAAACAGGAGCACCAGGACTAAAAGATGACAGCCTTGCAGCACTTGTTTCTGGCACAAAGAGAATCTAGATACAAACACATTACAAAACAGTAAGGCACAAGCATTAAAAGCTTATTCAATATAAATACTACGTTCTACTAGAAAGATAACAACTACTTTTTCTGGAATCCTTCATAAGTGGTGACAATGGGGCACCTGCAGGTCTAATTACAGAATCTAGCTCTACATTTTGTTTTGCAGCACAGGCAAGAAAATAAAACACTTTCCACAGACTGAGAACCTTCTTTCCCTCCCCCCACAAATTTGCAATCCCAGGTTGTCCTGCAACTACTGCAACTAGCAAACAAGTAACTGCAAAATTACTATTAATAACCATTAACTTGTAATAACAAATTCTGGTCCAAAGCAAAGGTCATTGTTGAAAAAGAGGGATTTTTAGTGCTAGAAGTTTATAACCTTTCACGACAGGTTGTCAGTTTCCAGAAACATACCTGCATCTCCAAATCTAAGAAAACATTCTTTATATGAAGCAGCATTTTATCATGTACTACATTTGTAAGAAAAAAAGCACCAAATGTACAATACTAATATAAGTGTATATAAAAATGCAATGTTTTGTTGGAATTTGCACATTCCCTTACAGTGAACACTGCAGATTTTCAGTACAGCAGTACTAGAATTGCAGTATAGCATTGGACCTCCACCCCAAACAAAAACAGTCATTCGTTCCAAATGTCACAGCAAAGAAAGATATTTCTAAAGTTAAAAAAAATGTTCACAGTTTAGTTTTAAACTAAAAATGTTCAGAAAAATGAAACTATTTTCCTTATCCCAGCTTTTGTCTGCTGGGTCTTCTTAGGTAAGTCACACCATCTCTGTGCCTCAGTTTCCCTATCTGCAAATCAGGACACTTTCAGGACATTTTGCAAATATCTTCGTGAGCAGAAGTAGAGATCTGCTCTTCATGAACCAGGTGTTAGTCTCCACATTTGTCTTTGAATTACTTGACTCTTCTAAAAACAGTCTCTGTCCATTTACTTATCATCTTACAGGAAAGTGACTCATTCCCAACGCAATGGCAAAAAGCCATTTCAATTACTGTATCTAACTCTTTAATTCTTTAATACATTATATATTGCATTTGTTTAGACTTGCCAAGAATTCAACTCCCTTGCAACAGCTGTATTACCTTCTTGAGCTTCAGAGTCATCTATAAGCTTTAGCGAGAGCATATAAATAACAAATCAGATATGGCAATTACAAAGCTCCTCCCTCCCCCCACTCCACATAATGATCTACTGAGTTTCATTTTGAGGGAGGGTTTAAATTACTGTTCGTTATCCTTGTATCCAAGTACCTAAAAGATACATATGAGTATTAAAAAGCTTTTAAATACACAGCAAATAATCATGTTTCAGGTATTAAAAAGAACACCAAATAAATAAAAGATTTACCTGGCCTGGCACAATTGTCTGTGTGAAAAGCTTATTGAGCTCCACAAGCTTATTTGGGGTGACGTTAAACTTCAATGCTATGCTGTTTATGGTGTCCTGATTTCCAGCCTGAAAAAAGAGGTGAAGCTTAAGATACCATAGTGAAAACATTCAGCACACCAGCTGAAGTAAACCCACCTAACAGACTGTTTGCAGGGAATACACTTGATGACCTCAACACACCCTCCATTTAATAGCTTAAGTGATAAACCAGTGTGAAAAAAAAAGGAACTATTCTCTCATACTATACACTAGATAAAATGCAGAGATGTTATAGATGTCCCTCTCCGTTTCTCTAAAAACTTTAAAGCAGCACCACTTTATTTAGAACTGGTCTGGCAAGGGGGTGGACGGTCAAACTCTGCAAAGTTCACCACACCTACAGCCATCACAGCACGTCAGGCATTTGTGCTGTTCTCAGCTGGGACACTCGCCTTCCACAGTAGCTCAGCATGAGAGAGTGAAGTGCAGCCCTCATTTAGGGACCTGACAGCTCACACAGCCTTTCTGGGCAGAGTTAGTCCTTTGAGCTGCCACAGCAGCATGCTGCTGCCCTGATCCACCTTAGCCAAAGAGGTTTCATCATCCCGAGACCAAGCACAGGCCAACCACTTGATGACCTTAGGAACACTGTGGAATGCAAGTATTCTTCAGAGTAACAAAACAATTACTCTATCAGGGAGCCGTAATTCAGAAGTAAAAATAGAACTGGCAGCTGCAGAGGACCTGGGTTGAACAGATCCAGGATGTCAGCCTAGCTCTCCCCATACAATGATATTTGGAGCAACCCCTATTAAAATATGCATAAACTGCAGAATTATTCACTAAGTGCTTTCAGTTTCATGCCACTGTCTCACTCTCAACCTCAACAATTCCACTTTCTAAAAGCAGACATGAACACACCACATGCAGTACAAGATATACTTACAGTATATTCTATGGTACCATGGGGTTTCTGAGAAACCATTTTCTTCTCTTTCTTTTCATTGGTTTTGCTTTGATTGTCATCTAAAGAGCAAAAAAATATTCAGGTAATTGACTTTCAAGATGTTTGCCTCTCAGCATGTTTTGAAAGAGATCGACAGGATGTACAAATAGCAGTGTGAACAGGAACAAGAGGACACATTAAAAATATCTATTAGGGCTTAAAATTGCATTGCAAGGCAAGCAAAACTTCATCAGGTATGGAAGGTTTAGTAACCATTCAGGAACTCTGCAAGAGTAACATACACATGACACCATATCAATACAGAACTGCTCTTATGTTTTTCTGTTATTCCTACACAATTCAGCTGTTGGATACCAGTGCTTTATACCAGCAGATGAATGGGCACACTTCTACTGCCTTGATACAACTACAACAAATGGTTAATCACCACAAGTATATTATATTTAAATAGTATTTTAAACTCTGAAGGTAAAAGTATGCCAGGAGTCCTGCAAAACATGCAAGTATACAGTCAAGCATAAGAAAGCATAAAGTTCATGCAGAAGATGCTTCCTATCAGCTGCAGCACACAAAACCTACTGCTCTTGCAGAAACCCTTGCAGGACTCAAAAGGCACTCATGAACTCTCAGCAGCATAAGCAAGGTAGAGATTTCCAATTCTTAATAGAGCAGTGGGTGAGCAGGGAGGGTGCCAGCTGCCCAGCCAGCCCCAGCCCCACAGAGCTCACCTTCCACAGCCAGACCCAGACCCGCATACCTGGGGGAGGTGAGGGCAGCATGCAGCCCCAGCTCCAAGAGTGGGGATGGGGCATGGTGAGGCAATTCATGGCTGCCCCACTTGCCCAGCCTGACTGCCCCCAATCCCTTGGAAAGGTCTGTTGCCTCCAGCAGGGTCCTGCAGCCCAGACGAGATGGGGAGAAGAGAAGATAAGGCAAGGCTGGGCCTAGCAAAACATGCAGCCAGAACCAAGAGTCCAGAGATGCTGTCCTCCTAGGAGGACTGTCCCTGTGGTCCAAGCTGGCAGCTCTGGAAGATCAGGAGAGAAAGGACAGAGAATGGCAGCGTAGGGCTTCTGACTTGTATTCAGGCTTTGCTGCAACCTTTGCTATTTCCAGAGAGCAAGAGGCAGATAGTAAAAAGAAGGGCGAGGACTTCCCTGCCCCACTGTAATGTACACAAGAAACAAGGAGGGGCCCAGAATCATGCTGCACCTGATCCTTCTGCTGGCCCATGTCTGCAGCAAGATTAATGCTGTGGTGCTGACACAGTGTCTCCCAGAGGCTACACAGTCAGTAGAGACTCTCAAGAGCCCTGAACATACACCTAGGTGTTACTGCCAGCATACCACACTTCCCACTTGGCAGGGATGCAGTTATGAGAAGTGGACTGGTTAGGGATACAACAGGTAACAAGGCAACAGAGGCAGAAAACAGGTAGAGACTAAAACCACACAATTTAACTACATGTGGATAGTACACATGGCATGAAGGACAGAGGACAGAGGTAGGAAGAGAAAGATAAGGATGATGCTGGCTTTTCCCTGATAGCATTTTGGGACAGAGCATCACTCAATCATCTCGGATATTTCATCTCTCTGAGACTGGAGACCCACAGTGAAACTTTTTTAAATGAGCATTCTTGCTGCCTTTTTCTGACTGTCCGTATTTTCACCATTGTCATACCACCTTACTGTGATTAAAGTCAAAGCAGTCTGTGGTGAAGGATGGAAAAATAGGTAATGAGAGCATTAGCAGGGCACAGTATTAAACTATCAGAAACACAATGACAATATGACAGACAAAAACAGTGACAAAGATATTTTCTTTATCCATTATCCACATACAACTGCCAATATGGCACAATCCTGCCTGAAGCAGCTCCCCCACCTAACAATGAGAGAGTTCACGTTATTTTGTGCTAACAGGAGATACCACTTCAGTTACCCCAGGATAACTAGAACAACATATCACACCCATGCAGGCAAACTACCTAAGCTGTTTGCTACCTATCACTGGAGAAACACAAGGAAGGTTTATAGGTAGACTTCATCTTCTTGTAAATTATTTGGTTTAGCTGGAAAAAGTAGACAAGTTTTCAAATATTTTAACCCTTACTTATGTCTGAAACGGTACACAAGGTAGGAAACAGTTAAGAGCAACTGTTTCACACTAACTAGACGTGCACCAATATGCCTTGGAGATGTGGAAATAAAAATAAAGTAGCATAGAGAGAGATGTAAGGACAGAAAGATTTTGTACCTGTTGTCCTTACATTGAACCTAACTACTAGACAGGCTCGGGCAATTCAAAATCGCATTGTATCACTTTCAATAGCGCGAAGTCTTAACAACTCTTTTTAACTGTGCATATAAAGATTTAAAATCATAAATTAAAAAATTCAGACCTTCAGAATAAAAAATTGCAATGAATCCATTAAGTCTGACAAGTACTGCTAAGCCCACATACAGTACATGTAGTGAGGCCAAGGTCACAAATGGTGCTCCACATGAATGGTTTAGAGCAGAGTGGGTGGGAAGACTGGCAAAGCATGCCAGAATATACTATCTCTCCAGTTCCTTTATCCTCTCTCATTTCTCCTTCAAGAAGCCAAACATTTTCTGACATCATCTGAAGGCAGCCAGCTCTGTAGTATTCCCAAAGGCACCCGAATATACACAGGCATGATGGAGTCCCTTGGAAACCACATATCTTTTAGGCAGAACTAGATGAGAGCTCCACAGGCTTTAGAACAATTTCCACTGGCTACTTTTTGAACACTTGCTTAGTGGTGAAATGACTCACGGTTCTGCTTCCCGAGTTTTTCTGCACTGCATGTACACTGGAGATGGAATTGCACAACCTACTGAGGTGTTAATGCAAATTTGATCACACTGCACTTTTAGGAAAAGGGCAGAGTGGGTGGACTGAACCTCTCTGTGGTTTCAGGAAACATGTAAAGTAAGAATTATGTAAAAATAGTAAAATAATGAGCAGAGAGAAGAAGAATGCCAAGAGAAAATAGGCAAGAAAATACAGGCTTACTGAAAACAGTCAGGTCTAGAATGGGAATTTTTCTGCCCCTAATGACATATTTGTATTTCAGTTTCCTAGCAGACTCTTCACATTTCATTTAGCAGCGCTATAGGAAACCTTACAAAAACCAGCTACGTAGGAGAAATTTGAAAAACAACTATTGAAGGTGTATGATAAAGAGGTCCATCAGTTTATCATCCAAAAGACCTTGACGCATGATAGGAGAATTACAGCTCTGCAACTGTGTAAATAGCTCTGTAAGTAGATAGAATAGGTCAAGGAGCATCAGCAGACTCTAGGGCTGCCCACACTGACGTACAATACCATCACCACCAGTGTTACAGACTAACCTGCTGCTAGCCAAAATCAGTGCAAGATTTTGCAGTGCTGGTAGTGACAGCTGAACACACCTGACAGGCCCCAAGCCACCAGTTAGCCTGATATCTGGTAGCCCAGCAGGAATGCTGAAATAAACAAGGGAACAAAAGACTGACCACTTCCCACACCTGGCAGACAAACTCAGTAGCCTGAGAGGATAGAGGCAATGGCATACTTAGTGCAAAAGTCCATTTTACTCATTAATCTCTGTCTTACCAAAGACTTAAACTACATATAAAGAAGATAAATCTTTCTCCTGACTAGCCCCCTAGCTAACCCTAACCCCTGAGCTTCTAGAAATCATAGATTTCATAGAGCAGAGTAACAGCATTCCCTTCAAGACCTCCACACCAGTCCTATGCCAATGAACCCTAGGATAGCTACACAAAGTAGTGCTTCCATGATGTACTACATAAATTAGTGCTTCCCTGCTTATACTTTCTAATTTCACTGAGCATTGTAATTAGTGTTATTTTAAGGGTGAACAAATAAACAGTCATTATTCACCTTCTGATTACTATTCATGACATCAGAGATTTCCAACCTATTTTCTTAGTTATGCCAATTTTCAGGCCAATACTGGCATGCTTTAGACTCTTTCTAATTTCTCTGATCACACAGGCTGTCCTTCTCGCTAGCCTTTCTTCTCCTACTATATCCTTTTTGAGACAGATGAAGTAAAACCAAACACAGATTTTAAGATATGAAAAAAATACTAATTTGTGCTGGTGACATAATGGTGATTTCCTTAAATTTCTGTGATACTAGTCATTTTTCCACACCACACAGCAGTCATACTTTTCCACACCGCTCAGTACGTCACTGCTGCCTTAAGACATTCCAGTCCTACATCTCTATGACAGATTTGTTACAAGTAGTAAAATTATATTACTACAGTCTAGTCGAGCACCAGGACAAAGGAGTAAAAATCTGCAGGTAGTTTAAAAGAATCTGAAATGCAATAAATTCTGGGGAGAAGAGTTATCACTCAGAGCAACCTAACCAGAGTACTGATAAGAAATTAAACAAGGCTTCCTGGGGTAGTTCCCTTATCAGTGAATGAGGCCTGATACCAATTATGTTGACAGAGACAGAGCAAGTATCACCCCATTCTAGAGAAACAAAAAAACCCCCTCAAGAATATGAAAGTCTTGCTTGGGATGGTAAAGGGGGAAGACAAATCAGTCTATCTGAACAATTTTTTCCATTTCTACTTTCTACACTGACTTTTTAATAACTTTCAGCAAATCTGTCATTTGCAGATTTGTGTATAGGATGATTTAATTGTGACTCAGAGCACCTTTCTGGTTCTTCCCATGACTCCCAAAGTGAACTGAACAGCATTCACATTACAATTAGTAGTTTTAAATAAAAAATCTTTCTTTACGCTCCTGTCAAGTGTGGGTGAATCCCACCACCATAGGTGCCAGATTGCTGTTTTGGGACACTTTCCACCCACTCTGACATTTCAGCAGTTCCCAGAGGCTGCAGCAGCCTTTGAGATAGACACTGTCCCAGCTCCATTCCCTCCTCTACCCAGCTGCAGCAGCTAAGGGCACATCCATGAAAAGGATTTTTGGCTATCTGATCAGACCTATCTCCCTGATGAAAAGCAGCAAGCTAGACAGAAACATTTCCTGCTCAGATTTAGGTAGCATACTGCTACCATATTTAAAGAGAAGAAAAAAAATCATATCTTCTCACCAACTCAGGTGACTGCTTTATTTTCTGCTTGCCAGTTTCCCCATAGTCTCCTGACAAGCCCTCACCTTTACTTATGCATATTTTACTCTAATGAATCATATTATCATTCATCTTCCTCCGTTGCTACTGCTGAAGTCGTTTGAAACAAAAAGGCAGCTGTCATCCATCATGACCACACTTGTGCTCGCTTCACCAGTGAAACTTCTGCCATAGGAAAATAGCAATTCCCTGATCAGTACAAATCCAGGCACATGATTCTGAAATATGTATGCCTTGGACAACTTTTCCCTATTCTCAGTAAAAACCAATTCTCCACTAATTATTTTCCAAGCAAGTCTTTCAAAGGAATAAAGAGATCACCAGAAAACACAGAGCCTAAATGAAAAATTACAAGCAGTTCAAAGAACTGATATAAAAAAAGGCAGTAATTCTTTCTGCTAGAAGGTATTTTAAGGCACATTTCAATGAGAATGTGCAATATTCACATATTGCAGCTTTTACATGAAAAACTGCAAATATTTTCAAGGAATCTAAATCCCCCCTTTACTTACTTCTTCATCCCCAAAACGTGGCTTTAGCTCCTCTGCAGAAGCACAAAGTGATGCTACATGGTACATCCTTAAAAGTTTGTTACCACCTGAATACACTGCAATATAATGTGAAATCACCTGTTCCTACTGAAGTCAAAGAAACAAAGGACCCTTTGCCATCCTTCCCCCACAGTCACACACAAGGATGGAGAACAGACAGCACCTGCACTTGGGCAATGAGGTATTTTTGGGCAACAGGACACAGAGAGGTACCTGCACACCTAAAAAGCTCTCCAGCTGAGCAAGGGCAAAGAACCTTTCTGCAGCAAACTTCCTCCCACCAGGAGCCCTGCAAGGAGACACTGCCCAAGGCAGCGTCACTGCCACTATTTTGTTGGCACTTGAACAAGATGGACGTATAGAAGGAGACACTGTCCTGTGGGGGCAGTGCAGAGGGGTGAGAACTCATCGAGTGCCAAGCTCCAGGTAGCTAAGCAGCTCTTGTGTTCAAGATGGCAAGATGCATTCAAATTTTCCTTTGTGAGAACTGCTTGAAAAGTGAGAGGAAGTATCTAGTTTAAAAGGTCACTGAGATTTAGGAAAAGGGAGGGAAGGAGGAAGTGGAATATAGAAAAAAAAACCCCTCCACTCAGTTTCACAGAGAGGTCATGCACTGCAACTGTCAAGGGGAAAATCTGATACATTATTTTAAAGAAACCATGAGATGCAGTCAACAGCACAGCTCTTTAGCTCAATCTCAGCTGGAAAACTGTGTGACAGCAGTTGAAATGTACTGAAACTAGACTACTGCTGAAATGGTGAGCCACTGGGCACCCAGAAAAAAACCCTGAAAAGGGGTGAATAGAAGGCTCTTTATACTGAATGTGATGGTCAGAAGGGAAGTTGAAAGGAGAGGATGTGCAGTGGAAAGATGTGCAGAGGATGTCCAGTAAAGGCAGAGGTGAACGGTTCCTGGCATTTGCTCTAGGTACTGTCTGAAGACATGAGTAGGATGCAGGTCAACTGACATCATCATATCAGGCAGGAAACAGACATACTTCTGCACATAGAAACCAGAATTTAAGAAACAGATCATAGCAATGTCTGTCAAAGTGCAGCAAGGCTGTAAAGAAAGCCATTCTAGATGCATGTGCCTTGCTGATGGAGACTACACAACCAATCCTCTGGTAACAAGGGATGCTGATGGGCAGGACAGCCTCTGCTTCCAGCTCCTGTGAAACTTCTCCTGGGGAAAAGGGAGATGAGTGACTCCCAGGGAGCTCTCTTCCACCTTTCTGCAGATGCAATGCATCCTATCTGTAATGTGAATATTCGGAGACATGGGAAAAGAAGAAAAGAACATGAAGGTAGGGATGAGGTGTCCCTTGTAGCCAAAACCAGGCAAGACAAGGCTATTCTGAGAGGTAAGAGGTTTCTGACGGAGCATTGAATACAGATGGAAAAATCAGATAAGTCTTTGGGATCACCAACAAGATTTTCAGGTCTGACAAGGATCAGCCTTTGTTGCTAAAGACACATTAGGAATAAGTTACGTACTGGACAGAAGAATAGCTCCCGACTGCATTGATCACATTTGTCTTTCTTACCCTTCCGTAAATTGGTTGAACGTGCTTTCCTTTTGTGCCATGAAAAACTACCTACATGGTGCGAACATTTTGTGTCCTTAGCCTCTCTGAGATAGACCAGGCGCATGGGCAAACATCACCTTCAGCTGTCTGTGGATCAAAATGAAAATCACATTCCCATTTCGGTTTGAGGCAGAACAGCAACAAACACCAATACTATTTTTAAACAGCTGGTTAGATTTCAAGAAATAATTTTGCTTGTCCCTTGGGAATGTAGTACAGAAATGGAATTATCCTAAGAATCTCTTCAAAGGAGAGAGTGGTTTACATTTCAAGATGCAAAAGAAAAACAGGTCAGAGAAAACAGTCTCACTTCTGCAAGTCACATTTTGGAGAACAGGTGATAACAATTTTTAAGCCAAGTTCCCATGATGCTACTGGCATGCTTCCATATGCAAGGTTCTTGCAGGCACAACCAAACACTTCCTTACACAAAGGTGAAATACATATTGAGCAAAACAACCTAACAGTTGTTAATTGTATTGTTAAACCATACATGGCTTTGCTTTTGGAGGAGATGTAACTGATGTCGATAGCAATCACAGTTTCATTTTGCATAGGATTTGCCTAAGTGTCTGAGTCAGGTTTGCCAAGAGCAATTTAGAGCTCTGAAGCAAGTGTATCTCCCTTCAACATTTTCCAGTAGAGCATACTGAAGTTTTGTTCCTTAATTTATTGGAATGGACAGTTCACACTGCCATACTGTAATAATAGAAAGTGTTTGTCCAAACACCAGGTAAAGAGTACTGTCAAAACTAATAGGGACTGCTTAGATGCCTAAAGTTAAACACAAGCTACACATCTGCAGACAACTGTGACTTGTCCAAGACTGTATGATGGCAGCAGGCCAAAGAGCTTCACTGCAGAGGTAGTCTTACTTCATATAATAAATGAGGTTAGTATTTTTAAATTTTATGAGATATACTGTTCTCAAATTAGTATTTGTTCAAGGAAGCTAAACAAATGAAAGGAAGAAATAAAAGTGGCATAGGAATCAAAAACCTAAACCTTACACAAAAGAATACTTTGAAGAATCAAGGGGATGGGGAGTAGAATGTAAACAGTTGTTGGAGGGTATTTAGAGTCCATTTAGTAACTAAAAGAAACACTATAACACCTTGCACTCAAAAGCAGAGTCAATATTGCTTATGCAGAAGAATGCATTTACAGGACAAACCAAACTCCCTCATATGCAAATACTTGAAAGAAAATGAAAGAATCACATCAGAATCATTTGATTTCCATTTACTGGATTCAACAGGAACAAAACCCACACAGCTACTGAATTGACTCCAACGAAGGTGCAATGGTATAGAAAATCAGTTCAGTAGTTTACTTTTAAGGATAGCTTGATGCAGAAAAACAGGTTTCGTGTAATGCAGTACAATTAAACAAAGATATTCAGGTTAGAAGTTCCAAAATATTTATGAAGTTAGATCACAAAGTAGTGCATGGCTTTTGTGCTCTGGATTCCTTCAATCTCACATTATTCATCACTGACAAAGATACCCCAATTCTTCAGGACAAACACAGGCATATGGTTTCATAAACCAAATTGACAGATGCTAAGAGGAGCTGTTCCCTCCTTGCATCTTTTTACCCTGGACTATGGCTTTCATCTAATCCCACAGAGGGACTACTTAACTAATTAACGAATTATCTTAATTTTTTTCTCTGTTCATCTAGAAAATTGACTCATCTTACCTTCTGGTCTGATAAAAGGCAGTGTCTGTTCAGAGGGAGGGAAAAAAACATTGCTCCACGCATGCAAAGGAGCACAAGACCTTCCCATTGAGCAGCAGCAATTCACCCTGCGAAACATCAAGCTCTTCAGAGCATTCCACTGTATTTGGAACTACCACCTAAGAAAACTACAACCCTCAGACATGTGAATTTAGACTACATCAAGTGTGGGCCACTTTAAGAAAGACATTTTAAATAGAAAACCATTTTAGACACATGAAACCTCTGTATTATTCTTTAAGGTTGTGAGGGACAACCAGAAATATTCAGATGGCATAAAATCAGGCAATTCATTGACAGGAAATCAGTAAGGAGGATTGACAGATACGAGGTAGGGAAGCTCTCATTAGTTTTAAAATGGATCTTCATCAGTTTAATCTCTCTAAGAAATTATACAACAATTACTATCTCTAAGGAATTATACAGCTCTTACTGTAACACAGAACAAGATCCAAACCACAAGCAGCTCCTCTAACACCATGAATATACTGGTAATAGAAGCATCATGGAATTACAAGTTACATGTCCTAACAGCAGAGTTCATTGTGCTCCTATGACCTTTTCATACATTTTATAGATTGCTCTTCACTATACACCACATTCATATGTGAGGTTTTAGCCTGGGCAATACTATTTCAAAATTCAACAGTTTGGATCTACCCATATCATCATATAAAACCAAGTTTTCAATTCCTCACTTCCGGGGAGCTTAATTTTTTCAATTATGCTTTAAACCAGTAAATAGTTTCCTAGCATTAGTTTCTGCTCATCACATTCCAATCTATGAACTTTCATTCTACCCCAACTTGCCTAACTCTCCCAGGGCAAGGTGGCATTTACCCAAGCTTGGTGTCAGCACTGAGGATGAGAGAGGGAAGGGCGGGATGGGGTGGGGGAGAACAATGGAATGGAAATCTGGTAGTGCATAAGGACTCATTTTTCAAGACACTCCACCACAGCTGAAGCAGTTGGGTGGTAGATCCAGGTCCTAATTATCTTCTTTCCATTAGAAAAGGACAATGGTTTTCTCTCTTCAGTATCAGTTTTATGTCTGATACATGTTACCACAAATCCTTTTTTGAAGGTTGTCTTGAATTCCCACTGATGATGCCTGGACACAAAGACGTGATAATTTTATCATTCCATTCCACAGCCAAGTGTCTTTCTGTACCTCCTGTGTATAGACAAAGCAATGGTGAAACTGCTGAAAGATGTGAAAGTGGTGAAAGGAGATCTGTTACAGAAAGTTTCAAGTGTAACATTGAAACAAATCCACAGAAAACTGCAAGTGGGAAAATAGTTGGAAGTGTTCGCCTGCATTTCGCATACATGATCTAACAATACTTACTGTGGAAATACTTATAGACATGTATTTATGCTGGCCCTGGATGGTCACAGTGAAATACTGACGTGCCCATAACAATAGGAAGTGACCATCATTTCTGTGACAGGAGCTTGTTCCCACACACTCTGGGTAACTGCTTGGTGATGTCAACAAAACTGTGCACTCTTCCTGACCTACTTTTAATTTACCACTAAAAACTGTCTCTCCCCACTGCTATTTCACCAACCTGCAAAAGCTTGTGTAAGGTGGACTTAGGAGAATGTTGTTCACCTCAGCTATCCACAAGACTGACAGAAGTCCTGCTTCATATCAACATCACCTTGGGTTAACTGTTGTCAGCAGCCAAATACCATGTCTTCAGCCAAGTGTTTTATCCCTCTTCAGAGCAAAGTTTGTGAATTATCAGCCACACAAAAAAACACCTGCAAGCAATGGATATCTCCTACCTAAGGGCAGATTAAATAGCTATGATCCATGAGATCTACAGATACCAGGAAAGTAATTACACAGCATTCAAGTACACATGCTATCTTCAATCTAATCTTCTATCTAAGAAGCATGCATAGTGGTCAAAGCAGATGCTTTAGTAGAAACTTCAGCACAGATCGCTACCAACTAGCTGAGTACACTGGGTATGTACATAAGAATCCCAAAACTGCATTATTATATCCTCCAGTCTGTTTGGCAACCCAGTGGCCTAGTTCCCCACTAGCATGATTAGCATTATACAAATAGATATTTAAGCCAACCCTCCAGAGAAACACCAACTTGAGCAAGACAATTCAGATTCAGTAACCAGAAACTTCTGCCCCATCCAGAGTTTCAGCTTTACTCATATGTAAGAGATGCACAGATTCAAGATTTGAAGCTGTTCATACCATCTGTCATAATTTCTTCCAGTCTCTAGTTCAAGACCATTCGATCTCTGCCAAAATCCCTGTGTTTGACAGTCTGCCTCTACAATATTCTGCTTTCCTTGTTTATTTCTGTAGGAAGAAAGGCCCTCATGGGTGCACTGAAAAAGACAGTTGGAGCCACAGGACAAAAAGGAATTTTGTGCTTTGCCAGATTTATCAGCCAGTGAGGTCTCAGCTGTCTTATCACATAGCAACAGTGACCATGCATTTAAAATAGAAGTCTATACCTCAAAGAAACAGCAAGGTGAATTACATGGGGG